>PVLC010029953.1:0-19832 GCA_004027655.1 Graphiurus murinus
TGAGGCATGCGGATTCTCAGACAATGAAGTTCTGATTCCAGAGGTCCATCTCCAATGGTGGTGCCCTGGTGGCTCTGCCATTGGCGGTCACAGAGCCACTTGGGGAGGTGCAGATATGGCGCGAGAGAGAGACAGACAGACAGACAGACAAAGAGAGAGAGAGAACTCGAGCGCATGCACTGCATACACTAGTGTGGGAAGCAAGGGATGCACACCCATGAAATCAGGCAGTTAGGACATCAAGGATGGAGGCTGGGGAAGGCAAGAGAGGAAGTCCCCGACTCCACCTGTAAGGGCTCCTAGAGGGGGGTCGCCACATCCTCTGCTGTCCATTTCTTTACTGTGCATTTTCTTTATGCAACACCTATTTGCTTTACTGCATGGGGGCAACGGTGAGAAAAAATAGCCACAAGCTGGGGCTGGGCAGAGTGGCACACACCTGTAATCCCAGTCCTTGGGAGGTAGACATGGGAGGATCACAGGTTGAAGGCCAACCTTAACAATTTACAGAGACTGTCTCAAAAAGGGCTGTGTGTGGTGGGGCATGCTTGTATTCCTAGTACTTGGGCGGCTGAGACAGGATGATTGCAGGTTTGTGACCAGCCTCAGCAACTCGATAAGGCTTTATGCAACTTAGTGAGACCTTGTTTCAAAATGATGATGATGATGATGATGATGATGATGATGATGATAATAATACTAATAATGCCAGGCATAGTGGCGCATGCCTGTAATCCCAATACTTGGGAGGCTGAGACAGGAGGATCACAGGTTCAAGGAGAGCCTCAGCAAGTAGTGAGAGTCTTGTCAATCTAGCAAGACCCTGTTTCAAAACAAAAATAAGAGGTGGGTGTGGTGGCACACTTTTGTAATTCTAGTACTTGGGAGGCTGAGACAGGAGTATCACCGGTTTGTGTGTGGCCAGCTTCAGCTACTTAGTGAGACTCTCCGAAACTTAATGAGACCCTGTTTCCAAATAAAAAATAAAATAGGTCTGGGGTGTAGCTCAGAGGTAGAATGCTCCTGGGTTCAGTCCCCAGCACCACAAAAAAATAAAATAAAATAGGGCTGGAGGTATAGCTCAGAGGTACAATGTCCAATGTGGTACAATCCTCAATACCACACACACACACACACACACACACACACACACACACACACACAGAGCTGGGGATGTAGCTCAGTGGTAGAGTGCCCCTGCTTTCCATCCCAGTACTATTAAAAAAAAAAAAAATGAACACAAGGAGGTTCCTTGCTGAATACTCACCCAGATGTTTACAAACCTACAACTGGAAAAGCCTTCCTGGTGCTGCCAGATGTGCAGGGGAGGGAGGTCAGGCCTCCTGAAGCTTGTCTCTGGGGTGGGGTACACCAGCTGAGAGCTGCTGGGTGGGCAGGAGTGCCAACATCAAGAGGCAAGGGAAGAGTCCAAGGTCACTTGTGGGAGGGGTGGGGGTGAGGAAGTGGCTGCCCTCGCCCCTGCCCCACCCCAGGTAGCCCATGTCCTCTCTCTGCAGTGGCCAACTTTGACCCCGGGACCTTCAGCCTGATGCGCTGTGACTTCTGTGGGGCAGGCTTTGACACTCGGGCCGGCCTCTCCAGCCACGCCCGGGCCCACCTGCGGGACTTCGGCATCACCAACTGGGAGCTCACCGTCTCGCCCATCAGCATCCTGCAGGAGCTGCTGGCGACCTCGGCTGCCGAGCTGCCCCCCAGCCCCTTGGGCCGTGAGCCCAGCGGGCCACCCGGCGGCTTCCTGACCTCCCGCCGGCCACGCTTGCCTCTCGCCATGCCCTTCCCACCCACCTGGGCTGAGGACCCTGGGCCAGCCTACGGAGATGGTAAGGGGGAGAGGGTAAGGGAAGTGGGCAGGCCAGGCTGGAGCCCTGAGCCGGCCCAGGGACTCAGAGGGACGGAGGGTTGAGGTGGTCACTCTATACTTTCCCACAAGTGTTTCAAGTCACTTTACAGGCTGTCCTGACCACCAACCCGCTACTTAGGGGTCATTTCTGTTTTACTCAGGGGCTGGGCCAGGACCCTTTCAAGATCTGGCTTCTCCCTGTAAACGTTTATTGAGTTCTCAAGAGAAGCCGGACATGGCACTAAGCCCTTTACAGTCATTGAGATCCTCACAATGATACTGTTAAGGCCAGGGGTTGTTATCAGCCCCAACTGACAAATGAGGAAACTGAGGCACAGAGAGCTTAATTAACCAGCCCAAGGTGACACAGGCAGAAGGAAGCGGGTGTGACTCTAGCTTCCTTGTCCTTGATGACTCTTCTGTCTTGAGCATTGTGGCCCAATGGAGCTTTCTCTGAGATGATGAAAATGTTCTTTAGAGCCAGGCACGGTGGCACACGTGCTTGGGAGGCTGAGATAGGAGGATTGCAGGTTCCATGACAGTCTTAGCAACTTAGTGAGGCCCTGTTTGAAAGTAGAAAATAGAGCTGGGGGTGTAGCTCAGAGGTAGAATGCCCCTGGATTCAATCCCTAGTACAAAAAAAAAAATAAAATAAAATAAAAGAAAGAATGTTCTTTAGCCATCCATGCTGTCCTGGAGGGTCACCACTGACCCATGTGGCTGTCAAACACTTTAAATACGGCTAGTAAGCCAGGCGTGGTGACGCACACTTGTAATCCCAGTACTTGGGAGGCTGAGACCGGAGGATCCGGGTTCTCAGCCAGCCTCAGCTACTTTGTGAGGCCCTCCACAACTTAGTGAGACCCTGTTTCAAAATAAAGAATAAAAATTAGGGCTGGGGATGTAGCTTGGAGGTAGAATGCCCCTGGGTTCCATCCCCAGTACCGCAAAAAATAAATATGGCTAGTACTGGGCTAGTGGTAACCCTAGTGGATGGTTCAGATTTAGAGTCCAGATTCTAGATCCTTGACCAATGCCTGATTGATCCAGCAGCACTGATACTCTCCCCCTCCTCCTGCAAACTCGAGTGCTTGCTATGTATTAAGATTTCAACCTATATTATCTCAGGTATGCTTCAAAACAAGTCCTTGGGGCCAAGGATTTTGTTTGTCTGCATTGCTGGGGATGGAACCCAGGGCCTTGCATTTCATGGATGAGGAAACTGTGGACCACCTGCTTTGCCTCAGACACCCAGAGTCCGAGCTGGGCCTCCCAGTGCCTTGTTTACTGATGTTCTCGAGCAGAGGATGGCTCAGGAAATCCAGAGTCAATATTTGGCACAGAAGCCCAGGGCTGTGCACCGCAGAGAAAGTGGAAAAGCTGCGGTCCTGGCACTGCAAAGGAAGAGTTTGTGCAGGAGCTTTTATAATAGTTGATCAGGAGGAGCATTTGGACTCTGAGAAATGATGTCTGAACGAGAGGGAAATGACCCAGAGCTGCTTGGGGCTGCTTCTGTGTTCTCCTTGCTTGCAGTTTCGAGGGACCTACCCAGATCTGTACTCTGGGCTGGCTGGGCTCATTCCATCCCTCGGGCCACTGAAGGGCACTCCGGAGTTCGCAAAGGGAACAATGAAGCTATCAAAGCTTCCCTCTCTTCCTCCAACAAGGAAACTGAGCGCAGACAGGAGAGTGGCTAGTTTAGGTTGCACCGCAAGGAGAGGCCTAGTGGGGGCGTATCCACAGGCTTCTTGCCTTTGCTAGGTTGCTGGCCCTTTTTGGGTGTCTCAGGGTTGGCTGGGAACATGCCCTCAGTAGCCAGGTTCATCTCTGGCCAGGCTGCTTCCACCAAAATGCCAATGAGTGCCGGGGAAGCTGGCCAAGCCCCTGGGGTGTGAGGAGTCAGCCTGTGGGCAGGATAAAGTGGGTTTGACATTACACTGGCCTTGTCCAGGAGGAGGAGAGGGAGAGTGGAGGCGTGACCCCAGATGTTCACTGGAGGGGAGTGAGGTTAAGGAGCAGCTGGGACGGTCCTGGAAGCCTTGCCTTGAGGAAGGAGATCGGGGCTAGGTTCTTAGAAGCCGCCTCCTCTCTGCCGGAGAGGGCGGGTGCCAGGTTGGGGGCGGGGCGACCGTCAGGTTCTGGCCCCTCCCAGCTGTCAAGGAACAGCTGAGCACCAACGGTTTAGAGTTCGGGAAGGAGGGGGCAGGCCGTGCTTGAAATGTAGGTATGTGTGTGTGTGCGTGGTGGGGAGTTCCCCAGGACAACTGGACTCCAAGATGATGTTGGAGGGGAGTCCTCGTGGTTGAGGATCAGGTGTCTTCAGGAGATGGTGACTTCTCGGTAAGAGAATGGGTTAGGGTCCTGGGGGTTGGGGTCCTGGGGCACGCCCTCGCTCCGCTTATAGTCTGAATGCTAATACTGAGGTGGAGGCTTGCGGGGTGGAGGGTTCCCATCCTAGCCGCAGGGATATCCGGGGCCCGGGATGGGATGGCAGTTGAGGGCCCCTCAGCACTCCGCATACCTCCACGCGCAAGCCCGAGCGCGCAGGCAGCTTCCAGCCGCGCCAGCCACTGACCCGCAGGGGCCTGGCGAGCGTTTTGCTCGCGGTACTCGGCGCTCGGCGGGCCATCCTGAGGGTGCCCCGAGGGGCGGGGCGGGGCGCGCTCGGTGGCGGCGGCACTCAGCGCTCGGCTGCTCTCGCCTGGGGCGGCCGCCCCGCGTGCGCCGGAGCCAAGATGGCCGCCTCCACCGCCCAGTGCCGAGTGACAAAAGCGGAGAGCAAGGCGGCGGCGGGGCCGCGCGCGGGGGGCGCCCGGGAGCGCGCACCCACGGGGGCGCCCCCGACCGGCCCCCCGAGCCCGGGCCCCGTGGCTCTCCCGGCGCCGCCGCCGCCGCCGCCCCCACCCCCGCCGCCGCCACCTCGGGACGGGCCCAAGGCCCAGCCGGAGCCGGGGCCCGGGCCCGCGCCCCCGCCGGGTAAGAGCCGGCGCCGGGGAGGGATCCGGGAGGGGAAAGTCGGCGTCCCGCCCGCCGGTGCCGCCGCCGTCGCCCCGGCGCCCGCCGTCCACTCTCTGGGACGCCCCCTCCCCCCAGGCCCTCCGGTCGCGCGGGCCCCGGGCCTCCTGTCGCCGTTCACGGGGTCCTGGGCCTCGGAAACACTGTCGCCGCTCCTCGGGACCCTCGCCCCGCCTGACAGATTTCTCCTGCCTCCTTCGGAGTCCGGGAGCGTCTCTTGTCACGGTTCGGGTCCCGTTGGTGCAGAAACCCAGTTTGGCCCTTGTCCCATCTGACAGTCGCGCCCACCGTACCTGGAGACTTTGACAAAACTCTTGGGTGTCCCGGTTCCCGGTGGCCTCCTGTCGCGCCTTCTCCTTGTCTCTCTGGGACCCAAACCGAGACAGGGACTTGTCTGGCCCCCTGCATCTGGTCCCCCAGGCCCATCTCACAGTTAAGCGCTCTTACTCTACTCGGAACTCTAAATGTGGAGCTCAACAGGCTTCCCAGACCCGTTTCTGTGAAAAATCAGATCATGAAAATCTAGGGTGAGCCCTTGCCCCTACATACCTCACCCCCAGGAAGCCTCTGCCTGATAGTGGCGTTAGAAACTTCACACCAGTTCTGTTATTTTTATGGTTCCTGTCCACAGTTAGATCCATGCTGGCTGACTCTAGGTTTTTGATTTTCACCTTTCCACATTTAGAGTTCAGCTGGGACTGAGTAGACCACCCTGTTTCCCTATTCTCACTGAAGCCCTAGCCCCAGCTGTTTTGTTTGGTGGAGATCCCACCTAAGTCCCAAAGCCCTGTCCTTGGCATCCTGCCTCTGCATTGCCTTTCTGGCCTCCTGACCCTGACCTCCTTCTGTCAAATTCTTCTTCTGCCTGTCTGACCTTTGTAAGTTCTGCCCAGAAGGATGTTTTCTTTAAGGTCCCCTAGGATGAGAGTGTCAGCTCAGGCTTGTAGTGTCCCCTGACCAATCCATGCTTTGGTAGGTGGCACCTGTTGATGGCTCCACTGTCACCAGGCAGCCTCAGGGTTTCTGCATAGTACTGGTGCTGGGGGTTACGAGCTGGGGTGAGCTGCTTCCCAGAGTGAGAGCAGGTGCCAAGGATGAGGAAGAAGTGCCATCCTCTGGGTCCTTCTGGGGGTAGACAGCCTGGCCCTTGCCTGGGCTGAGCCTGTCTCCTCCACCCCATAGGCCTGGATTCTGAGGAAAGCACAATGGTGGCCATGGACTTGGGGTCCCCCGTGCTCCCTAAGAAGAGCCTGCCTATCCCTGGGGCCCTGGAGCAGGTGGCCAGTCGGCTGAGCAGCAAAGTAGCCGCAGAGGTTCCTCATGGTAGCAAACAGGAGCTGCCAGACCTCAAGGGTGAGTGGCCCAGGTGACAGGTTGCAGGTGCTGGCCTGGCCAGTCATACTCACAGGGGAGCTTTCAGGCCTGGGGGTTAATGTGCCTCTTTTGGCACTGAGAGGCACCAAAGAGACACCCAACTGTCTTTGCTTGAGTTTCTGCAGCCCTGGCTGGGCATGGGGCCCAGCTGTACCGACAGTGAGCAAGGGAAGGGTATCCAGAGAAGCGGTAGGCGCGGTGATCCAGAGCTTACTCTGCCCCTTGTTAGCTGTGTGACCTCCTGTGTGGCACCAGTTCATCTGTCTGTTGACTCTGAGGTTGTTTTGAGTAGTGATGGGTTCCAAGCCAGTTCCCAGGGACGTGAAAAGAGTAAAATGGACCTGCATCTGGCCCTTGGGCCATTGGGGGATCAGGAGGCAGAGAAGTAGGGACAAAGGCCCTACATAAGCAGGTGCAGGGACCATGACTGGACCTCCAGCCCAGCATTTAGGACATGAGTTGAGCTGTAGAGAGTGGCTAGGACTTAGCTCAGGGTGAAACTTATGGCTAGCAAGTTAGAGTTTGTGGGAATCTCTTGCCAGGACACCTTAGTACATCAGAGATATCAAAGGCATCCTTGCTGCCTGGACCACGGAAGGGCCCTGCCTCCTGCTGTGTGCTCTTGGGTACAATGCTTTCCCTCTCTTAGCCTCTCTTAGTTTCCTCACTTGCCAACCAGACTGGCTGATCCCCGCCTCCTTGGTGTCCCTGTGAGGTTCAGGGGGCTGGATGGGAGCAGAACACTTAGACTGAGACTGGGTGTGAGGGGAGAAGCAACAGGCCGGTTGGGCTTGCCAGCCTCACAGCCGCTCTCCTGGCCCCGTCTCCCCCTCCAGCCCAGAGCCTGACCACCTGCGAGGTCTGCGGCGCCTGCTTTGAGACCCGCAAGGGCCTGTCGAGCCACGCGCGCTCCCACCTGCGGCAGCTGGGGGTGGCCGAGTCGGAGAGCAGTGGCGCTCCCATCGATCTTCTCTATGAGCTCGTGAAGCAGAAGGGCCTGCCTGCCACTCCCCTTGGGCTGCCCCCAGGCCTGACGAAAAAGTCCAGCTCGCCAAAGGAACTAGTCGCTGGAGCTGCCCGGCCCGGCCTGCTCACCCTGGCCAAGCCCCTGGAACCCCCTGCCATCAACAAAGCCATCAAGTCGCCTCCTGGCTTCTCCACCAAGGGCCTGGCCCACCCACCCAGCTCTCCGCTTCTCAAGAAGGCACCGTTGGCCCTGGCAGGCTCCCCTACCCCCAAGAATCCTGAGGACAAGAGCCCCCAGCTGTCCCTGAGCCCCCGGCCGGCCTCTCCCAAGGCCCAGTGGCCCCAGTCTGAGGATGAGGGGCCCCTGAACCTCAGTGAGTGTGGGTCCTGGGAGCTGAGGGAGGCCTGGTGCTGGGAGGGACCGGGTGCCAGTTGCTCCTGAGATCAGGAGGGCTCAGGGTTGGAATGGAGGGGTCAGTGGGGACTGCAACGCCTGCGTTCTGGGTCAGCAGGTCAGAGTGCTGGCTGAGGCACTCGCTGTGACTCCTGGCAGGCTGTCCTGCATATGCTCATCCATCTCCCTTTGCGGATCTTCCCTTGGAGGCCTGGCTAAGGCTGCCAAGTTGCCAGCTCTTGTCCTTCTCTGGGCTAAGGGTAGGGCATCCAAGGAAACCAGGGCTCCCGTGGGCCTGCTCCCCAAGCCGGAGTTCTGGGCATCTTGGGTCCTATAGATAGGAGGTGCCTGTAGTTGGCCCCATCTTCACATCTTCCTGGCTATCCTGGGCAGAGGCCTCTCTGTTTGTGCCCAGGGTGGAGCCCTTCCAGCTGGGCTACCTGCAGGCTCGCCAAGTGGGGTTTGGGAAGAGACCCTCCAGGTGCAGGGAGTAGGTTTCATGGGAGTGTCCTGTAGAACATCAGGCTTTCACATACATTTGTGGGCATTACAGCCTGGGGGTGACCCCAGAGTTGCATCCCCCTGCCCAGGGAGCATCTCACGTTCCCTTGAAGCTGCTGCTGAACCTGCTGCACCTTGGTTGTGTGGTGCTTGGCAGGCCAGGGGCCTTGCTCTGCACCCACCTCTAGCTCCCATGGCAGGAGTTCTGGGGGGTAGGGCCTGGGAGCATTGGCAGTTGGTCACTGCCTGTCCACCCTACATCCTTGAGCATTCTACTGTCACCTTGGTGTCAAAGGGCTGTGCACGGGACAGGTCGTTGTGCCGCCAGAAACCTCTCAAAATAAATATGCGGCCTGAGACCTGCAACCTGAACTGCCCGGGTGGCCAAGAATCACACAAGACCCTCTTGCCTCCGCCCCCCAGGGCCGGCCCAGGTGGCGGCCGTGAACCCCCCCTGTGTTTTGTCTCCGCAGCTTTAGATAGTGACGGGGGCAGAGAGCTGGACTGCCAGCTGTGCGGTGCCTGGTTTGAGACCCGCAAGGGCCTGTCCAGCCACGCCCGTGCCCACCTGCGCCACCTGGGCGTCAGCGACCCGGACGCCAAGGGATCCCCCATAGACGTGCTCCACGGGCTCATCAGGAGGGACGGCGTCCAGATCCGCCTCCCACCCGGGCGAGGCGCCCTGGCCCAGCTGGGGCGGCCTCCTCCCGCCTCCTCGGCCCTCTCCTTGCTCCCCCCCCCACCGCCGGCCAAGAAGGCCAAGCTGAAGGCCACGGGTATGGCCAGCCCCTGGGGGAAGCAGGACCTCTCAGCCGCCGCAGCCGCTGGCATTTTCTGGGCCTCTGATGTGGAGCCGTCTCCTCTCAACCTCTGTAGGTTCTCGCTTCAGCTGCCCTTCCTCCCTGCGGGCCCTGGAGCCCCTCCCGGGGGGGTCACAGCCCCCTCCCTACTCCCTCTCTGCCAGGGCAGGGAGTAGATAGGGGCCCTTGGCAGGCAGTGGGCCGGCTCTGCCCAGAGCTCTGGTTGGCAGTGGGCTGCTGGGTCCTCTCTCTTGGCCTTTGACCTCTGTCACCATGACCCTCCCTGAGAACAAAGGCCAAGGAGAGGGTCCTGCCTTTTGGTGTGGAAGATGCCCACATCTGCCTTGTCTGGATGGCATGTGGCGCCTAGGCTGCCGCTCCTGCCTTCCTGCCCCCATCCTTATTGGGATCCGCAGGGCTGTGGAATCTTGGTCTGCCCTCCTCTGCTGGGACTGAGGGCCCAGCTGCTCTCTGGAGCCTCCCCTCGCTCCTGCTCCTGCTCCTGCTCCTGCTCCTGCTCCTGCTCCTGCCTGGTGTCTGGCCCTGCCCCACTCCTTGGCTCCCTTGCCCACCCTCCACCACCCCCTAGCTGGGCGTGTGGCTGCCCTCTCCTGGCTGGCCAGGACACTTACAGGTGACCATGCTAATGATGCCCATGGTTTTAATTGCCTCTCTCCTCCTGCTGCAGCCTCCGGCCCAGAGCCAGCTCGAGATATCCGCTGTGAGTTCTGCGGTGAGTTCTTCGAGAACCGCAAGGGCCTGTCGAGCCACGCGCGCTCCCACCTGCGGCAGATGGGCGTGACCGAGTGGTACGTCAACGGTTCGCCCATCGACACGCTGCGGGAGATCCTGAAGAGACGAACCCAGTCTAGGCCAGGCGGACCTTCCCACCCGCCAGGGCCCAGCCCCAAAGCCCTGGCCAAGGTGGTGGGCAGTGGAGGTCCCAGCAGCTCACTGGAAGCCCGCAGCCCCTCGGACCTTCACCTCTCGCCCCTGGCTAAGAAGTTGCCGCCACCACCAGGCAGCCCCCTGGGCCATTCACCGACTGCCTCTCCTCCTCCCACGGCCCGGAAGATGTTCCCAGGCCTGGCCGCACCCTCCCTGCCCAAGAAGCTGAAGCCTGAACAAATGCGGGTGGAGATCAAGCGGGAGATGCTGCCGGGGGCCCTGCATGGGGAGCCACACCCATCTGAGGGTCCCTGGGGGGCGCCGAGGGAAGACATGACACCCTTGAACCTGTGTAAGTGTGACCCTGTGGGAGGGCAGGGAGAGTGGATGAGGGCTTGCCTCCCTGCCTCCCTTGGGGGTATCCCTCACACCCAGTTGTACTGGAAGGGAGGATGCACAGGTCCAGGGGACCAGGGCTAGTACACATTCCTGCCACGCAGACCCCTCCAGCGGGGCTGCCTCATTGTCCAGGGGAGGCAGAATTGTGTGTTCTGTGATGGCAGAGAGATTTTCTTTCTCCTGCCGTCTTCAGTCAGTTGGAAGTGGCTGCCAACAAGATCCCTAGGGAGGAAGACCACAGGGATCAAGTAGCCATGGGCAAGAGTAGAGGGGCTAGCCGTAGGTGTAGGGATTGTGTCTTTCAGACATTCCTGGAATTGAGTGCTTGACATTTAGAGTCCGAGTTAACATCTCTGTTCCTAACCAGGCATGGTGGTATACACCTGTCATCCCAGTACTTGGGAGACTAAGGCAGGAGGATTGCAAGTTCGAGGCCAGCCTGGGCAACTTAGCAAGACCTTGTTTCAAAATACAACATAAAAAGGGCTGGGGGAGCCGGGCGTGGTGGTGCACGCTTGTAATCCCAGCATTCGGAAGACTGAGACCTGAGGATCCGGGTTTGCGGCCAGCCTCAGCTACCTAGTAAGGCACTCCGCAACTTAGTGAGACCTGGTTTCAAAATAAAGAATAAAAAATAGGGCTGGGGGTATAGCTCAGAGGTAGAATGCCCCTGAGTTCAATCCTCAGTACCGCAAAAAAAAAAAGGGCTGGGGGTGTAGCTTGGAGGTAGAATGCCCCTAGGTCAGTCCCCAGTGATATACACATGCACATATGCACTCGTGTGTGTGCGCGCGCACGCACACACACACACACACACGCACTCAATCTCTCTTCCTCCACACCACATAATCTAGTAACATGTGACCTTGGACAGGTTTCCTCACTTGGAAGATGGAGATCAGCACAACCTCATATCTATGGTTTCTTGATAACCAAGCATGGCAAAGCAAACTGGGCATGATGGTACACGCTTGTAATTCCAATACTTGGGAGGCTAGGACAGGAGGATCATAGGTTCGCTGCCAGCGTCAGCTACTTAGTGATGCCCTCTGAAACTTAGTGAGACCTTGCTTCAAAATAAAGAATAAAAAATAGAACTGGATGGGGTAGCTTGGAGGTAGAATGCCCCTTGTTTAATCCCCAGTACCACACACACGCACACACGCACAAAGTGTGACAAAGTTTACTTAGTGCAGAGCCTGGTTTCGAAGGTTGTGTGTGGTGGTTGCCACTGTGTCACTGTCACTTGCTTCCTGTGGCACCGTTGCTGTGCTCATTCTGCGAGGCTGACTGAGTGCCTGCTGAATGCTGAGCACTGCCCAGGCTCCACTTTAGAGCGCACGTCCCGGCCTGTGCCATGTACTGTGGACCATTCTCCTTTTAGATCCTCCCGGGGACCGAAGAGGTGAGGGTTGTCACTTCCATCTTGCAGAGGAGGAAACGGGCTCAGGGAGGGGATGAGCTTGCCCAGCGGCACACATCACAGAACCAGCAGAGGGCTGGATGTACACAAGGGCCTCAGAGGTCCAGATGAGATGGGCAGGTCATTGGGGCGAGGGGTGGACGGACAGCTAGGCAGCTGGCACCGACTCGGGCCTCAGGCTTGGAGGCTTCCTGCCCGCAGCCACTGCCTCCTTCTCCTCCCCCCCTCCCCCGGACCCCCTGCAGCTTCCCGGGCAGAGCCGGTTCGGGACATCCGCTGTGAGTTCTGCGGTGAGTTCTTCGAGAACCGCAAGGGTCTGTCGAGCCACGCGCGCTCCCACCTGCGGCAGATGGGCGTGACCGAGTGGTCTGTCAACGGTTCACCCATCGACACCCTGCGGGAGATCCTGAAGAAGAAGTCCAAGCCGTGCCTCATCAAGAAGGAGCCCCCGGCTGGGGACCTGGCTCCTGCCTTGGCAGAGGATGGGTCCCCCACAGCGGCCCCCGGGGCCCTGCAGTCTCCGCTGCTGTTGTCACCCCTGGCTGTCCGGCCAGGCAAGCCCGGAGCTGGGCCAGCCCAGGTGCCCCGGGAGCTCAGCCTGACACCCATCGCTGGGGCCAAGTCCTCTGCCACCAGCTTCCTAGGCTCAATGGCAACCAAGCGGCCCTTGCAGGAGGACCGCCTCCTCCCTGCCGAGGTCAAGGCCAAGACCTACATCCAGACTGAACTGCCCTTCAAGACAAAGAGCCTCCATGAGAAGACCTCCCACTCCTGTAAGCAAGGCCCTGGGAGGCTGGGGAGTGCCAGACTCCACACCGGCCCCAAGTGGCCGGGAGGCAGGTCCTTGTGGGTGGCGGGATTGGCTTCTGTGGGCTGGGTGTGCATGCCGCAGGGCTCAGCAGCACCCCCTCTACCTGCAGCCACCGAGGCCTGCTGTGAGCTCTGTGGCCTTTACTTTGAAAACCGCAAAGCCCTGGCCAGCCACGCGAGGGCACACCTGCGGCAGTTTGGTGTGACGGAGTGGTGCGTGAACGGCTCGCCTATTGAGACCCTGAGCGAGTGGATCAAGCACCGGCCCCAGAAGGTGGGCGCCTACCGTAGCTACATCCAGGGCGGCCGCCCCTTCACCAAGAAGTTCCGCAGCGCTGGCCACGGCCGTGACAATGACAAGCGGCCGTCCCTGGGGCTGGCACCCGGGGGTCTGGCCTTCGTCAGCCGCAGTGCTGGTGGGGAGCCAGGGCTCGAGGCTGGCCGGGCCGCCGACAGTGGTGAGCGGCCTCTGGCAGCCAGCCCACCAGGCACCGTGAAGGCCGAGGAGCACCAGCGGCAAAATATCAACAGTGAGTACCATGCGGGAGGGTTGCCGGGGCAGCGGGCACCTGCTGGGGCCCACCTAGCCACCCCTGGTTCTGTCCCACAGGTACCAGTAGTACAGGTTCCCAGAGCATCAGTGCCCTGCTCACTAGAGGCAGGGGTGTCCTGGCTCTCCTGCTCATCTCCTGCCCTCTCCCATCTTAGAATTTGAGCGCCGACAAGCACGCCCCCCGGATACCTCTGCAGCCCGGGCGAGTGAGGTGGCCAGTGACCTGCATCAGAAGCTGGAAGAGGTGCGGCAGCCCCCACCCCGGGTCCGGCCAGTCCCTTCTCTGGTGCCCCGGCCTCCTCAGACATCACTCGTCAAGTTTGTCGGCAACATCTACACTCTCAAGTGCAGGTATGCTGTTCTCCCAGGGTGGGAGGGGACACCCACAGGGCCTAGGCCACCAGGAGCCCCTCAGAACAGGAGAGGAGAGTCTCCTGGCTTGGTGACACACACCTGTATTCCCAGTAGATGGGAGCTGAAATCCGAGGATCACAGATATGAGGCTAGCTTCAGCAACTTAGCAAAACCCTCAGCAATGTAATGAGACCTGTTTATTTTTTATTTTATTTTATTTGTGGTACTCGGAATTGAATTCAGGGGCATTCTACCTGGCAAGACCCTGTTTAAATAAAAAGAGCTGGCAGGAAGCCGGGCGTGGTGGCACACGCTTGTAATCCCAGCATTCGGGAGGCTGAGACCGGAGGATCCGGGTTCTCGGCCAGCCTCAGCTACCTAGTGAGGCACTCCACAACTTAGTGAGACCCTGTTTCAAAATAAAGAATAAAAAATAGGGCTGGGGATATAGCTTGGAGGTAGAACGCCCCTGAGTGTTCAATCCCTAGTACTGCAAAAAAAAAAAAAAAAGAGCTGGCAGGATGGGGAGGTATGGCCTCATGGGTTCCCATAGGTGTAGTTGGACCAGCCTAAGGGCTCCTTACAGACCTTGGAGCACTGGGGGCTGATACTTTGAGCTTTGTACCAATGAGACCTGGATTCAAATTCCGGTTCTGACACTTACCAGGAAATCTCGATTCCCTCTCCCTTAAGAGAGGATTGCAGGGGCCGGGCGTGGTGGCGCACGCTTGTAATCCCAGCATTTGGGAGGCTGAGACCGGAGGATCCGGGTTCTCGGCTAGCCTCAGCTACCTAGTGAGGCATTCCGCAACTTAGTGAGACCCGGTTTCAAAATAAAGAATAAAAAATAGGGCTGGGGATGTAGCTTGGAGGTAGAATGCCCCTGAGTTCAATCCCCAGGACCGCAAAACAAACAAACAAACAAACAAACAAACAAAACAAACAAAAACAAAAGAAAGGATTGCTGGGTATGGTGACACACACCTGCAATCCCAGTACTTGGGAAGCTGAGACAAGGATTGTAGGTTTGAGGCCAGCCTCAGCAAGTAGTGAGACTCTCATCAACCTAGTGAGATCCTGTTTCAAAATAAAAATGAAATAGGGCTAGGGGTGTAGCTTGGAGGTAGAATGCCCCTGGGTTCAATCTCCAGTGCCACAAAAAAATAAAAAATAAAAAACAGGGCTGGGGGTATGGCTCAGTGGTAGAACACTTGCCTAGCATGTGAAACCCTGGGTTCCATCCCCAGCACTGCAAAAAAAAAAAATAAAGAAAGAAAGAAAGAAAAAAGAGGCCAGGCGTGGGGCGTGGTGGCGCACGCTTGTAATCCCAGCATTCGGGAGGCTGAGACCAGAGGATCCAGGTTCGCGGCCAGCCTCAGCTACCTAGTAAGGCACTCCGCAACTTAGCGAGACTTGGTTTCAAAATAAAAGAATAAAAAAAAAAAAATAGGGCTGGGGGTATAGCTTGGAGGTAGAATACCCCTGAGTTCAATCCACAAAAAAAAAAAAAAAGAAAGAAAAAAGAGAAGGATAGGGTTGGTATGCTACCTGCAATCCCATTAATTGGGAGGCTGAGACAGGAGGATCATAGGTTTGGGGACAGCCTCAGCAAGTAGTGAGACCCTTATCAACCTAATGAGACCCTGTTTGGAAATTAAAAAAAAATAGGGCTAGGGGTGTAGTTCAGAAGTGGAAATGCCCCTGGGTTCAATCACCAGTAACACACACACACACACGTCAATAACAGAGCTACCTGAAAGATTTGTTATGAGGACTGAGTTTAATAGTTACCAAGCACTGAGAACTATGCTTGGTATATGGCAAACACTCAACTAATATCCATCTGATTCAGAAGAAAATGAGTCTCACTAAAGTCCAAGTGTACATCAGAGACCAGGAAACTGGGATTCTTGATATGAGGTGAATCATCTCAGGCCGTGTGGGCCAAGTCAGAAGTAGGATTCAAACCCAAGCCTCTGGAGCCACAGAGCTCTAGCTTTGGGCCACTGTGCTATGAGGCCTTTTGTGGTGCCACTTTGAGGACAAGAAGAGGAGGGGCCTGGTAAGGTGGCCGACTCTGCCTCTCTGTACCCTCAGCCATCTCAGATCATATGCATTAGTCAGGTGGCAGAGGTGCTTGGGAAGCTGGATGGCCCTTACCCAGCACCAGAGACTTCATTTCCAGGGGCCCCTGCCATGACCCCATGGTTGGTAGAGGTCGCTGCCCACAGGGAGACACTTGGCTTCTGGACTCTTTCTTCAAATTCTGGGCCTGTTCTATGTTACTGAGTAGTGGCAGGTGTACCCAGGAATGTCAACAAAGCTATGCTTCACCTCTCTGCAGCAGTGGCCACTCCCTCTCTCTCTTTTCTCATGCAGGTTCTGTGAAGTGGAATTCCAGGGCCCCCTCTCCATCCAGGAAGAGTGGGTGCGGCACTTACAGCAGCACATCTTGGAGATGAATTTCTCCAAAGTGGACCCCCAACCTGAGGAGCACCAGGCCCCGCAGGCACAGATAGCAGCAGCAGAGGCGCCCTAACAAAAAAGCATTCCAGATTCCCTCTTGTGCCACCTCTGTCTTCTCCTGTTTCTCCTGTGTCCTCTTCCCTCTATTCCTCTTTCTTTTCCGTTTCCAAAGGAGCAAGCCAAAACCTCAAACCGGCGCCCCTTGGGGGGGCCCGGCACACTACAGACGGGCGCCGGGAGCCACTAGCCACCCTTCCCCCAGCCTAAGGACTCTGGGGCCACAGGGTGTCTTACTCTGATCCATGCCCACCTGGTCCAGAGGGACAGTAGCCAGGTCCCTGGTGTCAGTTCATCTGGTTACAGGGGAGGCTAGCAATCCCCTGTGTCTAGCAGCCAGGCAGGGCTATGTCTGCCATCCGTGGCCATTTGCAAAGAGCCCAAAGACCCCCTATTCTGGTCTCCCCTCCCTCCTATGAATATCCTCTTACACATGCACATGCAAACATACACACACGCACATGCACCTCGTGAGACCCGGGGTCTGCCCTCGCCCCCCAGTTCCCGAGTCAAACGATCACATCATGCCACGGTGCTTGCTCAGGGGAAGCCTTGCTCCCTCTCTGGGCTGCTAGGGCTTGGGAGCCCCCACTGAGTCTACAACGCCACGGAAATCCTTGTTGGCTGCCCCCCAGAGGGGCCTTCCTAGCTGGGAAGAGCTCAGAGCTGACAGCTGCCTCCTGCCATGTCAAGGCCCCCCCAAGCCTCAGGGGTCCCGGGCCAGGAGGGTGGAGGGGTGGGACTCTCCTCCCCACCCCAAACTCCCTCCCTCTTTTCACTGTTGCTTTGTATGTATAGCTCCCTAGACCTTTCACTTTTTTAAAGAAGCGTTTTGTGTAGAGAATAAGGAACGTGGAACTTTTTATTTTGCAATCCTGGGCCAGCTAGACACCGGGAGCCGATTGACCTTTTAACTTTTTTCAGTGGCCACCTTTTGGTTATCAATGTACCTAGAAGTATGTAAATTAGATTAAATTTCTCTTCTGGAAACACCCCGGGGCAGGCGGCCAGCGTGTGTTTTTCTGTCAAGTGGACAGGCTGGCATTGGCCGGCAGCTGGGGCTGGGATCAGGGCCTCATCTGCCTACCATCCAGAGCCCCGGAGGCCTTGGGCTTCCCTGTTGGCTGCCAAGTCGACCAGAAGCAGCTGGGGCTGAGACCAAGTTCCCAGCTGTTGGCCTGGGTGCCACGGCTGGTGGGGCTCCAGCTGCCTGCGAAGCGGCTCCTGTGAGCAAAGGACCACGGGCCCTGGGCGGCTGGGCTGCCTGGGAAGGAAGCCAAGATGGAGAGCGATTGAGGCTAGGATGGTTTTCCAAGGGTAGGAGCCGTCTGGCGAGGGTGTTGGGGACCCTCTGCAGTTGGGGGAGAGAAGAGGTGACAGTTAATGGGATCATGAGCAAGGGGATCAGCGAAGGTACCACCTTCGAGACGTGGATTTTTTTTTAGTACTGGGGATTGAACCCAGGTGCATTCTACCTCTGAGCTACACCCCCAGCCCTACTTTATTATTTATTTATTTTGCAGTACTGGGGATTGAACTTGGGCATTTTACCTCCAAGCTATACCCCTAGCTCTATTTTTTTATTTATTTTGAAACAGGGTCTCACTGTGTTGTGGAGGGCCTCACTTAGCTGAGGCTAGCTGCAAACCCAGATCCTCCAGTCTCAGCCTCCCAAGTACTGGGATTACAAGCATATGCCATACGCCACCATGCCTGGCTCTTTTTGTTTTATTAGCGGGGTCTCACTAAGTTGCTGAGGGCCTCACAAGTTACTGAGGCTGGCTGTGAACCTGGGATCTTCCTGCCTCAGCCTCCCAAGTACTGGGATTATAAGCGTGTGTCACCACATCTGGCATGAGGCATGACTTTGTGTGTGTGTGTGTGGTACTAGGGATTGAACCCAGAGGTATTCTACCTTTGAGCTACAACCCCAGCCCTATTTTATTTTTTTTAACTTTGAAACAGGGTCTCACTAAGTTGCAGAGGGCTTAAATTGCTGAGGTTGGCTGTGAACTTGTAATTCTCCCATCTCAGCCTCCCAATACAGGGATTACAGGCCTGCACCACTATGCCTGGCTTTTTTTTTTTTTTTTGGTACTGGGGATTGAACCCATGGGCATTCTAACCTCTAAGCTATACCACGAACCCCCCCCTTTATTTATTTATTTATTTATTTATTTATTTTTGGTACTGGGGATGGAACTCAGAGGCATTCTACCTCCAAGCTATACCCCTAGCCCTATTTTTTTTTATTCTTTATTTTGAAACAGGGTCTCACTAAGTTGCGGAGTGCCTCACTAGGTAGCTGAGGCTGGCCGCGAACCCAGATCCTCCGGTCTCAGCCTCCCGAATGCTGGGATTACAAGCGTGCGCCACCACGCCCGGCTACCCCCCCCCTTTAAATTTTATTTTGAAACAGTCTCACTAAATTTCTGAGGCTGGCCTTGAACCTGTGATCCTCCATCTCAGCCTCCCAAGTACCGGGATTACAGGTGTGTCCCCCACATCTGGCTCACCTACAGTTTGTTGGTTGAGGTAATAGGGGTAAAACCCAGGGACTTTCTACCCATGAACTATCTCCCTAGCCCTTTTTATTTATTGATTCAAGGTCAGAGTGGCCTTGAACTTTCAATCCTCTTGTCTCAGCCACCCAAGTTGGGATGGCAGGCATGTGATGCCTTGTTTTGCCTACCATTCTTACCACAGAAAAATCTTTTCTTCAAACTTATGAGTATGGCCCTTCCCTGCTTAAGCCATCCTCCTGTCAGACAAAGCCTTTTTAGTCTTTGAGCTGCTTACTCTGTGAGGGATTGGATGGTAAACACAGTTTTGGTATTGGTGAAGTGATAGCTGTGGCAGCTTCCAGGAAGGGAGTTGTAGGATCCAGGAGAGGTGTCCTGGGCCCTGTCGTAGTCTGAAGTCCAGGCAAGCATCTCTGAGGGTGACAAAGATGCACCCCAAAGCTGTAATGCACATCCGTCACAGCTGTGTGCTTCCTACACAGAGGCTTTTTGTTGTTTTTTATTTTATTTTGGTACTGGGAATTGAACTCAGGGACATTCTACCTCTGAGCTACATCCTAGCACTATTTTATTTTTTAAATTTTGAAACGGTCTAAGTCGAGGAGGGCCTCACTAATGTTTTGAAACTGGCCGTGAACCTGCGATCCTACTGTCTCAGCCTCCCAAGAACTGGGAGTACAAGTGTGTGCCACCAGAGTTTCTCAGTGCATCACAAGTGTCTGTTCCATGGGGCAGCCAGTTCCACATATACCTCATTTATTTTGTTTTTTGCTGGTATTGGGGATAGAACCCGGGAGTATTCTACCACTGACTTACATCCCCCACCCTTTTTATTTTTTATTTTGAGACGGTCTTGCTAAATTACCCAGGCTGGTCTTGAACTTGTGATTCTCCATTCTTAGCTGTCAGAGTTGCTGGGATTATAGGTGTATGCCACTGTGCCCAGACAGGAGTTGCTTAAGCAAAATATTTTATGCAGAATTCCAACTATACAAAGATAAAATGAACCCTAATCAACTATCAACTCATGGCTTCATCTATAATCCTGCCCATTTCCCCTTCTTCCCTTTTCCTACCTAAATGACAGTGAAGCATATCTTGGCCATCAGATTGATTCATTTCCATACTTCAGTATGTTTCTCTAAAGGATGGGCCACTATTACACCGAAGGAATTGACAATCAGCCAGGTGTGGTAGTGCATGCCTGTAATCCCAGCAACTTGGGAGGCTGAGATGGGAGAATCCCAGGTTTGGAGCCATCCTCAGCAACTTAGTGAGACCTTGTTTCAAACTAAAAATAGGGCTTGGGGGGTAGCTCAGGGGTGAATGCCCCTGGGTTCCACCTCCAGTACCACAAAAACAGAAAAACATTTTATTGTTTTTGATTCTGGGTATGGAACCCAGGGGTACTCTACTACTGAGCTACTTCTCCAGCCCTTTTATTTATTT
>PVLC010029954.1:0-10000 GCA_004027655.1 Graphiurus murinus
TTGTGTTCTTGATGGTTGCCATTCTGATTGGAGTTAGGTGAAATCTCAAGGTAGTCTTGATTTGCATCTCTCTGACTGCTAATGATGTGGAACATTTCCTCATACATTTATTGGCCATTTGTATTTCTTCTTTTGTGAAGTGTCTATTTAGATCCTTTTCCCATTTCTTGATTGTGTTATTTGTTTTCTTAGCTGTGAGATGATACACTTATACTAAATTTGAGGCTGTAAATAGACACAGCCTCAGTTCCACAAGAGAGCAATTCCCTTTCAATTCAAGTTACTGAAGGAGATTCTGGCAAATCCTTCATATTACCTCAATCTCTATTCTCTTGGCAGGAGGAAGAGTGGAGGCAGAAGCTGGTGCTGGGAAAAACAAAGACTGACACTTTTCAGAGCTAGAGTGTTTTGAAGTGTTAATACTAGGCTGCAAGAGATCTGTTCCTTCTGACTAGATAAGGGTTCAGGAGAGTGAATTTTATAGGTAAAGGCATGTATGAGAAAGCAGACAAATGCATTGGAAGCCATTTGTGCTGCAGTAGGCTTGTAACTAGATGGCACAGATGTGCTCACAGTGTGTTGTGTGCATGGTGATTCTGCATGCATGTATGGTAGGAAGCAACAGTAGGATGAGATATGTGCCTCATCACACAGATGTCCATCAACTCCAGAGTATTATTTTTTTTCTTTCTCTAATAGTACCTCTAACCAGATCACTCCAAAGTAGAGCTATCCTCTAGAGATATAGACAATTCCTGCCAGTGGACAGAGAGATCATGAAAAACACAGGCTAAATATTTCAGGAAAGAGATTAGGTAGAGACACCTGACCATCAGGAACATGAGCTGAAGACACAGAAAAACTCCACATATAGCTGACTGCAAAGAAGCTGCAATAAATATAGAGAATAAGCACATGTTTCCACTTTCTCCATCCTAATATGAATAATGATAAAGTAAAAAATATACCCCCTACACCACACACACACACGCATACACACACATACACACACAATGGCAGTGCAGCACCAGGATCCTTGGAAGAAGAAAAACAAATAAAGCCAGCTTTATGACAACTCCAGCTTACTTCCCTATTTCAGGGCACAGCACAGGAAGAGGAAACAAACCCCAAAAAGGGTTGTGTGGAGGATAGAACAGTGAGTTGAGAAGATCAGATTTCACAGAAATAAAAAAGGTGAGATTTTTACAGGACAGAGTAGAGGAGTAGAGGAAATAAACAGAAGAAAGCTTGGAGGACCTATAAAAAAATAACAAAAAAAAGTTCCCTTGATTATTTAGCTGACCTACCCATTTGTGGGGAAGTAAACTCCTGAAATATAAGGAAAAAAATCACTGACAAACAGTAATAAGCATTAGGTTAAACAGAAGTAAGAATAGTTTTGTACCACCAGAGTGGAAAAACCTTGAAACAAGAGAAAATGTGTAGAGTGATTAGAAAGATCACATTTAAGTAATAGAGCTACTTTGTTTCATCCAAAAAGCTGCTCTGGATCTCTCATAACAAAGCTTAAAAGTAAGCTTCAAAGGGATTATGCTTAATTAAGAGTAACTTACCTGTGTGCCAGAACAAAATTCAATGCTCTTTAAAAGACTACAACAAAATCCAGAAACCAACCATATGGAATTCATCACTTCCAGCATTAAAAAAAAAAAAAAAAAAATTAGGTACACAAAGAAGCAAGGAAAAAAAAAAGCTCTTATAAGTCTTATAAATATGCATAAGGAAGTCAAAAACAACATAAACATACTGAGAAGAATGACAAATATATGGAACCTCTAGATAAATCTAAAGTGAGAAAAAATCCTTAATGGAATTAATAGTAGAGTGAATACTAGAGAAGAAAAATTCAGTGAGCCTGAAAACAGAAATAGAACTACCCCCCACCAAACAAAGAAAAGTTAGATTAAAAAATAAGCAGTCATGTGAAGAAGGAGAAACCTTAGTTGAGCAAAGAAGTGACTTAACTGAAGGTGATGGGGGTAGGGGAGAGGAACACCCTAATGCACATGATGCACTTTCACAAACATATCAAAATCAACCACTAACTGAATATGAGAAAGGGGGAGGAGGGAGGGAATGGGGCAGGAATTGGGGAAGGGTCACATGAGAGATGTGTGCAGGTATGCCTCTACCAGCTTGTATCTCATAAAGGTGTATGATTACAATGCACCAATAATAAAAAATAAATAAGTCGGGCATGGTGGTGCATGCTTGTAATCCCAGCATTTGGGAGGCTGAGACAGGAGGATCGGGTTCAAGGCCAGCCTCAGCTACCTAATGAGGCATTCCACAATGTAGTGAGACCCTGTTTCAAAATAAAGAATAAAAAAATAGGGCTGGGGGTATAGCTCAAAGGTAGAATGCCCTTGAGTTCAATCCCCAGTACTGAAAAGAAAGGAAGGAAGGAAGGAAGGAAGGAAGGAAGGAAGGAAGGAAGGAAGGAAGGAAGGAAGGAAGGAACAGTCATGATTAGCTAGAAAAATATTGCTAATGCAAATCAGTTCACCTTACATCTATTTTGAGAAGAAGAAGGAGAGAGAGTGTGAAAGGAGGGAGAGAGAGTGCGCACCTCAAAGAACATCAGTCTCACACTGAGGAGTATCCATAGGCAGCATAGCAAAGTGCTATGGGTTACAGTTGAAACAGAAAATCCATATATTATAATTATAATTTTTCATGTCAATTTTCTAAATTTAAATATTTACCTTCTCATGCATCCTTTTAATAATTGATCTTCTTCTTCTTCTTCTTCTTCTTCTTCTTCTTCTTCTTCTTCTTCTTCTTCTTCTTCTTCTTCTTCTTCTTCTTCTTCTTCTATGTTATTTAATGGTATTTAATGGAATTGAAACCAGGCTTGTTTTCTACCACTAAGCTACATGCCCAGACCCTTCTATTTTGAAACAGGTTCCTGCTAAGTCACCTTGCACTGGCCTTCAACCTGTGATCCTCCTGTCTTAACCTCCCAAGTACTTCGATGACAGGAGTGTGCCACCATGCCAGCTAATTTAGCTCTTCATATAAAATGCTGTTTTAAACGTTTTCTAACATTGGTTCTTCATTTATTTTCACACTATCTTTATTTAGGAAGATGTTTCTGACTTGGGCTTTTTTGTAAATGCTGCATATATGCAGTAAAATGCTAAAAAGGTCAGACACATGACAAAATTTGCTTAGTTACTAAACTACCAGGGTAGGAAATTGAGAAACTTAGATATTGAATAGAAAAAACAGTGTGCATTTGTAAGAACTCTGACATTCACAGCCATTTTAATGAATGTGTGGAAACATAACTAGAGATGGATTATGAGATGTCTCATTTCAAATTTTGGATGTTTATAAATATCAATTAATTAATTTTCCTACAAGAAAGCATTTGTCTCAAGCTCTATTTTTTTAAAGTATTTGTCTCAAGCTCTATTTTTTTAAAGCATTTGTCTCAAGCTCTATTTTTTTTAAAGCATTTGTCTCAAGCTCTATTGTTTTTGTTGTTTTGTCATGCTATTTTGCTTACTAGGATATTAAGATAATAACTGCTCCCCTATCTTGGTCCTTAGGATAATAAATATATGAATTGGGGTAGAAACCAAATCAATCTATAGCCAAAATGAATGTGATGGCAAAGGAGGAGTGGTATGGTGCCATGCAGCATAACTTGGAAAAAGCTACCTGATACATTATAGAAATTTATATTAGTGCTTGCATACATGTACACACGCTTTTTCTTTTTGCTTAATCCAATTTAAATGTTTTAATTGTTTTCTTATCCTTAATGCTTTAACAAATTGAAGCTATTCTGGGTGTTGACCTCCCAAGCTTTACTCTGTCAGCTTTGTGTCACTCTTTTAAATTCATTCTCTGTCTCAACTTCCATCTATTCTAGATGTGCTTTTAAAATCTGAGTTCTTTGGAGCTACTCCCCTAGGCAACTTCATTGGTCTCTTCAAACGCTTTCTCTGTTTATTGCTCTCTGGGACCACTTGCTGTTGCAGGTAGATTCAGAAAGTTATACTTGTGAAAGCCTCTCAACCAGACTGAGCTACCTCTCACATGGGAGGCTTTGGCTTGAGATCCTTTCCTGAAATTTTCCAAGTATGCATTCCTTAAATCTGGAGTAATCAACTGACAATATGCGTACCCTTTTTTATAGTAAATCAGGGACACAGTCACTTTTTCCTTTCAGTTTTCACAATTTTTCATTTATCTAATCAATTTTCCATTATTGGCCAAAAAAAATTCAATAAAATAGTTTACCTCATATTCCCTGTGTTTCCTCACAGATATAATCAATGCCTTGCATTTAGGCAATGGAAATTCCAACAGATGGGCACTCATATAATAAAAAGTCATCTTCACCACTATATTGTGATTATTAAAATTTGTGATCTATACTTATTTATTTTATCTTATTTATTTTATTTTTTGGTAGCAGAGAATGAACCCACAGGCATTCTACCTCTGAGCTATACCCCCAACCCTTTTTATTTTTTATTTTGAAACAAGGTCTCACTAAGTTGCTTAGGATCTTGCTAAGTTGCTAAGGCTGGCCTTGAGCCTATAATCCTCCTGACTCAGCTTCCCAAGTACTGAGATTACAAGTATGTGCCATCACACCCTTCTGATCTATACTTAATCTAAGCAGTCAGAAATGAGAGCTATGGAAAAAAATTGGGTAACAGATGCTATTTTTATTTTCATAGTAATAATACATTAACAGAACAAGTTACTATTATCTGAAACTTCTGAGTTTTTAAAAATACCTTAATGGGCTACTAAAGGCTGAAAGATATTTTCATTTAAAAATAACAATATACAGCTGGGTGTGGTGGTGCATGCTTGTAATCCCAGCATTTGGGAGGCTGAGACTGGAAGATCCAGGTTTGCAGCCAGCCTCAGCTACTTAGTGAGGCCCTCTGCAACTTAGTGAGACCCTGTTTCAAAATAAAGAATAAAAAATAGGGCTGGGGGTGTAGCTCGGAGGTAGAATGCCCCTGAGTTCAATCCCCAGTACTGGAAAAAAAAATAACAATATACTATACTTTTCTGAAAAAATATAGTACTAATATGGTACTAATCACAAATATAATTACATATTTTATTTGAAAAATTATTTATTTGATAATTACTTCTCTCATAGACAGTAAGATCAAACAGATTCCATGTACATCATTTTGTTTACATGCTAATATTACTTAAGGACCTTGAACATACTATGGGTACAAAATATTTATTCACTGGATTACTACTGTTTGTAACCACTGGCTCTGATAGGTTCACATTATTAACTCTAAGCTAATCTCAGAGCTGGGGAGGGCTGAAGATGGTACATGGGATACATGAACAGGCGTAGATGTGTCATGCCCTCCATCTGTGGACCCAGAAGTACAGGGCAATTTTCAACTACAGCACATCTGCAAGAGTACAGGAAGGTAGCTATTGTGTTGGGGTATTCTCCAGAAGTGAATCCTAGACAAAGATACAAACACTGGTGGGGAGTGTTGGAGTTAAATGGGAAAACAAGGCAACCAGAAAATGGTACTAATCAAGTAGTCACTGCTGTTGGTAACTGCAGGCTAATTCTACCTTCTTATTCCACCTGAGGGCTGGGGAATTTATATACCAACTCCCATCCCTCGTTGATTCCCGAACAATTCTTCTCTGCCAGATACATTAATAGAATAAACTCTAGATACCAGAGAAAGCCCCTTGGGTATAGATGTTGATACTGGCAGTTAGGCCATCCTACATAGAAATGGTAAATTAGGAGGAGATATGTCCAGGGCATTAATAGCATCTATTACAAGTGGCCCCTTAAAGTAAAAATATGGCCTCTGGAAAGAAAATGGAGCCTGGGCTGTGCTATGAGGGGAAAATCACATTGTCACATTGCCTATCAGCTCTAAACATCTGGATTGGACCTTCAGAGTCAGAGTGCAAAGCAAACACTAACCCTGTTGTTCCCTGGGAGAAACCATGGCATAATTATTGACCTCAATACAGATGTTCTTTGACCATGGAGGAGTGAAGTGCTGTTTTTGTTAATATGAGTTGTATTTGAGGTGTCTCTGAGGATACTGCATTTTGTTTGGGGAAAGAGTTGTAGAGACTGGAACTTATATTTTTCTTAAGTAGACTGCTTACATTACAGTTATCAGTCATGGGGGAGGTGCATTCCCAAAGTAATGTGAGGATTTGGAATTCTGCCTTCAAGTTAAGCTGGAGTTCAGAGTCATCTCTCTGAAACTGATGACACTAGCCCAGGGACACAGAGGGGTGAAGGTGCCCTAGGAAACTCCTGATAGAATGGAAAAATTCTCTGCAGGCCAAAGGCTAAACATAGAATCAGTCGTATAATGACAAAAGCTGTAATTAATTGTTTAGTGTTTTCTAAGCAACAGATGTAGTGCATATATTATTACATTTAATATTCTTTATGTCTTTATAACATAATCATTTTTATTCTCATTTTTATTAATTTCTATTATTGCAGTAACAAACTACCACAAGCTTAGCCACTTAAAACAAGAAAACTTTATCATCTTATAGGTCTGCAGTTCAGATTGTCTACGGGGAGATTCAATTTCCTTTCCCATTAATGTCTTTGGCAGGAATTAATTCCTTGCAGTTGTAGGACTGAGGTCTCCATTTCCTTAGCGGTCAGTTGAGGGCAGTTCCCAACCACTAGAGCCCAGGCATTCCTTGGGTCTGGCCATCTTCTTCCATATGCAAAGCCAATAATGCTGGGTTGAAGCCTGCTCATGTTTTCCATCTCTCCTGCCTTTTCTTCCATTGTACATTCTGATTGACTATTCTGTTTATCTCTCCCACTTTCAAGGGACCATATTATGATATTATATCCACACAGATAATCCAGGATACTTGCTGTATTCTAAGGTTCATAACCTTAATTCCATTTGCAAAGTTCCTTTTGTTCCATAAGACAACATATTCACAAGCTTGGTATGGTGGCACTAGAGAGGCTGAGATAGGAGGATAGCAGGTTCAAGGGTAGCCTCAGCAACTTACAGATACCCTATTTCAAAATAAAAACTAAAAATGGCTGGGGGTATAGCTAGAGGTATACCCTCAGCAGAGTCCCATATATATATATATATATGGAGGAGAATGAAGAATGAAGATATTGAAGCGGAACATAGAGTTCTTTTCTCCACTAATGACATTGTTATCTACCCAGTTTCACAAACTGAAACCAAGTCCTATTGATGCTTCCCCAGGAAATCCAATGAATGTGGTTCCCTTCTATTCTCATTGTCATTCTGCTACTTTAAGTCATCTCATCTTAATTAGTGAAACATCCTTAAATCTCTTTGTTTCTGATTTGTTCCCCACACTATGACCCCAACTCTTTTTCTAAATTATTTGTGTGATCATGTCATTCTCCTGCAGAAATCTACATATGCTCCTCTAATTCTTTCAGCATGCAATCTATGGCCCTTCCAGCCTCATTTCATCTACACTTGGAGTTTGGGCTTTAGACATCAATAGACTTGGTCCAAAATTCCAGTGTATAAATTATACAGTACAAGGTTTTACTAAAGGTTTGAGAAGCCAGTTGCCTAGCAAATGTTTAATAAGTTGCAGTTTTCGTAGTGAGCTTCATAATCAGGTTCTTCTCACTCCTAACCATGCAACCCAGAATCTAGCTGAACTGGATTGATATTTCCTCAGGAAGATCCACATACTCTTATGACACCAAGCTTGTGTTCATGTAACTCTTTATTCTGAAACCTTTCCACTCATATTTTAACTTTGGCAAAATTCTGCACATCCTTTAATAGAGCTCAGAGTCTACCCTCTCTCTACAGACTTCCTGATGGCCTTTGCTCTGATGATCCACCTCCACCCTCAGGGTCTTATGACATTTCTTCTCTTTATCACCTGTGTCAAAACTCATTGTATGGGTGTGCTTTTTTCTCATCATCATACTGAATTTCTTTAGGCCAAGACTGTGTTTGACTCCTCATGGTTTCATCACCATCAAGTGCACTATCACACTTGAAGGTGCTTGAGAAATATTTGTGGAATCAATTTTCACAATAGTACATGAAGGCAAAGTGCCAATAATATTCTGTGACACTCTTCCCATGGGTCCCAAATGAATGTGATCATTGATCATAGTCTTATTGTTACTAATATTATAAACACAATCTCGGATTCTTTTTCTTGAAGGATAATAAGGCAAATATTCAACAATTGTAATTTTCCTAGAGATTTCTGAAAAAGTTAATTCAACATTTCATTTATGTCTTCTTCTCCATACCAAATGCTCACATTAAAAATGTATATATGTATATAAATATGAATGGAAACACTCTAATGAACCATCCTATAATGAAAGAAAGTTAGATGGCAGAAGGATTTTGGTCAGAAAACACATCATACAAATAAGCGTCTAAGGATTTATTCTAAACATCAGTGACAGGCAAAAATTATTTCAAACAAATAAAAAATCCCTCTCCACTGTCCCTCTAATGGATGTACTTTAGAGAAAGCCAAGGGGAATTTTAACCTCCACATACATTTTATGAACATTCAAATGAATATCTAGGACTAATCTCAAGTGCATTTGAATAAAAAATAGAACAATTTTGATATTCCAAGTTGAATTATTAAGTAAAAATATTCCGTTATCAGATAGTTAATTAAGTGGAACTGACTGTATTCATTAAAATATTTGTTCCAAACAAATGTATTTAACATTCAGATATTATGCAGAATAGGTGACAATTGCATATCTCCATGGAGATCAATAATGGGATTCAGATCATTGTGTAAAGAGTCTGCAAGTTTAATGCAGAGAGAATGTCATTATTATTTCTCTCTTAATGATGGTCATTATGCGCAAACACTGATTGAATTCCATTTGTTACCTTGCATTTGAGCTGAGAGGAATAATTACAATTTAAGTGTCTCCATTAAAATTCATAAAAGAATATGAATGCAAAAATTATACTTGAAACTGACAAAATATACTTTGAGGATATAAATTGTGTTTTCTGATAGGCCTCTTAAAAGTATTAAAAATAGCTTCATTTTAATAAGATGACACATAAAGATCATGTGTTATCCTCACCTTTATGTTAATTTTAATGCTGCAATACATGACTAATAATAAAAAGTAAAGAAATTAACTTTCAAAAAGTAAAATCAATTAAACAATGTGCTAGTTATCACTAGTACTTTCAAGGATTGGGTCATATTCATCCCTTTTTAAGTGTTTTTTATTTCTGGATGATATTAAAATTATGTTTTATCATTCTATATATTGGTGATACCTTCCTACCACTCTGGGTAGTAAATAGATCCAGGGTTTAAATGTAAATTAAATATGCTGTACTCTTTTTCATTCATTTTGCATATATTTCTTTTGAACTGTTGTGTACTGCCCAGCATCTATAATTTGAGATGCACTTTATGAGCCACAGGAACCCATAGTTCTCCATTGATTAACCAGCTTTTTTTTTTTCCCCAGAGTGAGGTGGAGGATCCTAAGATGCCACATAACGGATGTCACAGGTCCTTATAAGTCCTGCCTGTGGGAGTTTTCTAACCCTGATGAGAGGGGGCTGAGCACTGAATGCTGCAGGAGCTGAAAGGAAAAGGAGAGCAGTGGAGCTGTGAAGCGTCCATGCTGTTCTCCATGTGTTTGGAGCATCCAAGGGGAGAAAGGATGCTTTCATTCTCTACCAGACACTGAAACAGGTCAGATATTAAAACTGCAGTGTCTTGAATTTCCATATGTTTATATTACAAAATCATATGTACTTGTATACTGTTAATTAAAATCAAGGAAGTCACAGAATCTTTGAGTGAGGAGGGACTAAATATCATTTATGTGTGTATCATTTTACAGATGAAAAAACAAAGGTCTAGAGATGCCCAAGATGAAATCTTTTGAAATGCTAGAGTCAGAAACAGAACTCAGGTGCCTTGACTTGACTGCAGCTTTCTTTATAAATAA
>PVLC010029954.1:15000-19836 GCA_004027655.1 Graphiurus murinus
CACAGGGATGGAATTAGTTCATATTCCCATGGAGAAAAGTCAAACTCCTCATAATCCATTGGGCATCAACTAGTGAGTGCAAAAAGTTGTATGCTTAGTAGTGGAGAAAATTAACCTTAGATTAAAGGCTACTCTAGTCTCATCTAGCAAAATTTAAAACCAACCATTCCAAGTTAATTACCTGAGATCTTGGACAAATCTTCAAGTGTATTTTTAGCTATTAAATATATCTATCATCAAATAGAATAAAATTCTTAATATCTGTCATGCAATCAAAAATTACCTGGCATGCAAAGAAACAAGAAAATATAACCCATGGTTGGTAAGAAGAAAAAGCAATCAACTTACAGATCCAGAAGCAACAGAGTAATATGATTAATATATAAGGACTTTAAAACAGGTATTGTAACTATGCTCCATATATTCAAGAGGGTAGAAAAAATAAAATGTTAGAGACACTGATAAGATCAAAATAACAATTTCTAGAAATAAAAATGCAGTACTTGTCAAAAATTTAACTTGTTATAATTAATGACAGATTAGACACTGAAGAAGAAAAGATCAGTCAACTTAAAGACATAACAAAAGAAATTATTCAATATGGAAAACAATGGTGACTACTGAGGGGAATTGAGCAGAGCATCAATGTACTGTGGGACAACTTCAAATAGCTGGTGTAAATGGAATTAGAATTACCAATGGGGAATGACAAAAAAATATTTAGAGAAACAATGGTCAAAAGTGTTCCAATTTTGGTGAAAATTATAGGCCTACAGACTCAAACAGTTCCACAAACCCCAAGCACAAAAATCATGAGCAAAACTCTGTTGAAACTTATCATAATTAAATGGCATAATTAAAAAAATAAATATAATAAAGATTAAATTCTTAAGACACCAAAAAAGAGATATATAGACAGGGATAAAAAATAAGAGTGATGGCAGACTTGTTGCCCAAAACAATGCAATAGAGAAGCCAGAGGGGGAGGATCTTTGAAAAACTGAAGGGAAAATAAGACATATGTCAATGTACAATTCCATACTTTGTGAAACTATCTTTTGAAAATAAAGGGAAACCCAGGCCATGGTAGTACACACCTGTAATCCCAGTACTTGGGAGGCTGACACAGGAAGTTGGCAGGGTCCAGGAAAGGCCAGTCTCAGCAATTTAGTGAGACATTGTTTCAAAATAAAATAAAATAGGGCTGAGGACGTAGCTTAGAGGTAGAATGCCCCTGGATTCAATCCCTGGTAAAACACACACACACACACACACACACACACACACACACACACAACACACACACACACACACACACATACACAAAGATAATGCTGTAGGAAGTTTCTTAGGCAAATTGAAAATGATAACAGGTGAAAATATGAAACAATACTAAGAAAGGAAAAGCACCTGAATGGTTAATACATGGGTAAAGATTAAATAAATTGTTTATTTTGATAATTAAGGTAATTTATTGTTAAAACAAAGTTAACAATGCATTTTTGCTTTGATAACATATTTCAAAATAAAATGTACAATAAAACAAAGGCTAAAAAGATTAAAGTATAATATTACTCAGATGTAAATTGTGGTAAGTTAAAGATACTGATGATATATGCTAATGCTAACATTTTTCTAAAATATATATATATTTATATTTATATTATATATATATATATGGCTCTCTCTATATATATAGCTAATAAGCCAATGAAGGGGATACATTCACCTTCCCTCCCTCCCTACTTTTTGCAGTGCAGGGAATTGAACCCAAGCCATTGCACATGCCAGGCAAGCACTCTACCACTGAGTACACCCTCAGCCCATACACTAGAATTTTTAAGTGCAAAGGAAATACTCTCAATCCAAAAGAATAAAGGAAATAAGGTAATAAATCATTTGAAATTTGAAAGCTATCCAGGGCAACACAAGGATAATTCTAAGATATTTTAAAAGTCAGTTTCCCCGTATCTCATAATATTGCAATGTTTTTTTCAACTATAAATCTATGCTCTACAATGAAGCCAAAATCAATCAGGAGGTTTCAAGGACTACAACTCAAAACAGGAAGAAGCTTGAATTACAGCATAGTGAAGGATTTCTTCTCAAACTGAAATATATTCTTTGGAAAACTCTTCAAATATCCACCTGTGTATCACAAGCTAAATACAAAGCGAACTTACCAGGGTGTGCGTGTAATAGATACATGTGGGCATGTTATTGGGGGAGGCAGTGTGGCAGCTCAAGAAGCTTTTACTGAGCAACTACTTTGTGCCAGTACCTGAATTCACTCCCAGGGTACAGAGGAGCTCTTGACCAGAGCTGGCCCATAGATTTCTTACCAGCTGCAGATGGTAATATAAAAGATGATACTTGATTGGAAACTTGGTTTTCTAATTAATGAAATGAGTTTTCCACAGACCTAAGAAAATAAGTGCAGGTTATGGTCAGAAATAAATCAACAATGGGCCAGGATGCAAATCAAGAATACAACCACAATGTCCGAGAGAATAAAATTAAGAAAACAGTTATTAACTAGTCAGCTGATTTCTTTCCCTCATTTCTTCAACAACCTCATTAATCCTCTCTGAATTTGTCACTTTGTGATAATATGGTGAGTCCACACACCTGGCTAAAACTTCTCACTTATTTCATATGTTAGGCAACAGGTAAACGGGTCTAGAATTCTAACAGCTGAGTTTCTTTCAAAGCACAGAATCAGCTACATCAAACTTCCCTGCCTTCCAAGAACTCTCCTCAGCAGACAAACAAAAAACAGGACAATGAAATTTAGTTAACATGGGGGTGAAGCCCATGCTTCCTAGCGTTATTAGTAACCTGCCACTGAACTAACCGGTCCTTCAGCTTATAACTCTTTAAAGAAATAGAGTAGTAAGGGAAGGACTGGCATTAGAATAAACTTCAAATGATCTGTTTGATTGTCTTCCTTTTGGTGATTTTCCTATATATGATAGATGATCCCTATTCAGAAGTATAGGGAGTTTGAGTCTGAGAAGTAGCATTTGAGGTGTTGAGGGAGGGTATTGAAGAGAGGATCAAGGTCAACAACTTTATTTCCTAAAAGGAGAATCATAAACTGGGCATAATGGCACACGTTTATAATCTCAGTACTTGGGAGGCCAAGACAAGAGGATCTCAATTCAAGGACAACTTCAGCAAGTAGTGAGACTCTCATCAACCTAGTGAGACCCTGTTTCAAAATAAAAATAAAATACAGCTGGAGGTGTTGCTTAGAGATAGAATGCTCCTGGGTTCAATCCCCAGTACCATAAAGAAAAATAAAAGGAGAACCATAATTTTCTACATAGCATTCACTATCCCCTCCTTTCCTCCTAGTAGAATCTTAGTTTTGACCAAGTAACCATGCTTTTTTGACCATGTCCAAAGAGAGCGGGACCCATCTGCAGCCAGAGGACAGGACTCCTGTGATCTAGGTCAGTCACAAGGTTCCATTCTCCTCAGCAAGTACCAGTTTAGACAGGGACATTGGGTTTAACCTTGGTAAGATGCTTCAAGGGAAATATATGTAGGAGATGGGGAAGAGGGAAGAGGATACACTTCATTCTAACAAAAGAGGCATTCCACTAACATTGAGCATGAAATCCACCCATGGAAGGGCAATGCTAAGAGAATTATGAAGAAATGGAACTGAGATCTTCATTTACCCTGCCTGTAGGCAGTCCTGCCTGTATACTACTTTTTGTATATTATGAGGCTTCAGTTCTTGGACCAGTTGAATAGGCTTTATCTGGTACTTGCAGTGGACATCATCATTGATACAATTTTCACCCCATTTATTTCCCAAAGAAATGAAATAAACAGAGGAATGGAAGTGACTCAATTGAAGTCATAAAATAATAAATAGAAAAGCCAGGGCTAGGATACCAATCCATGATGTGCTAAGAAATTGCATGCTGAAAATTAAAGTTAGTACCGGAAATTTAGATTAATTCATATTTCTATGATTAATATGTGACTAGTCCATGATGAATCATTTTTATCCAAAGAAAGTAAGATCACCACTACTTACTGAGTCATTTAACTGATGATCTAAAGTCTTTTGCAAATTCATATAGTCTTTGTAATACATGTCTCCCTGGGTGATAGTCAAAACATTCAATAATTGAAATGACAAGAAAATCAGAACAGACACTTGCTGTACTTCTAGAGCAGGGTTCTAGAGCTCTGTTTCCTAGGCCTCCTTGTTCCATTGCTGGAATATGAGAATGACCTAAGGTGCCTAAGGAAGGGAGTGAGGGCCAGGGATACACACCCACCCACACCCACATACAGATATGGACACACACATATATATTTATTTATATAATATATATATATACATATATATATAAAATTTGTGTGTGTGTGTGTGTGTGTGTGTGTGGGTGGTACTGGAGATTGAACCCAGGGGCATTCTACCACTGAGCTACACTTCCGGCCATTTTTTATTTTTATTTTGAAACAGAGTCTCACTAAGTTGCTAAAGCTGGCCTCAAACCTGAGATCCTCCTGTCTTAGCCTCCCAAGTACTACGATTATAGGCATGTCGTATCATGCCCAGTTTCAACATATATTTTTAAAAGACAAAACACAGCTAGTTTGGCTGATCACTGCAAACTGACTGGCTCTCAGTGCTATGTCCCATACAATGTTTGTTTTGTCCCTCCTCCATATAGACCATAAATTCTTTGAGAAAAAAGATAAGATCTAACATTTGTTAGATTTGTTCTTTGTTACCAAAAATGCCTAGTGCCTAAGGGTTCATTAATTAATAAATAACCTTTCCCAAAATTCTAACATATGGATGAAAAAAAA
>PVLC010029955.1:0-19831 GCA_004027655.1 Graphiurus murinus
GTGTGCAAAGGAAAGATGAGGAACTTCTCAAAAAATTTGATACATTTAAGAGTATTAATAAATTAAGTTTATGATCCTTCTTCTTTAATCACAAAACCTCTGCATATGTCAACAATTTCAAGTAAAATAAAATGCATGAGGCAATGCCCTTTTCTGATTCCTCATAAGTAGCTGCTCTGTTTAATACATTTGAGAGGACCAGAGGAACAAGAGCAGAGAGAACAGAACGATTTGTCGATACATGCACTGCCTATTTACATGGAGATTAACTTAATTGTGTATATTCATGGATACCAAACTTAACCTCAAGGCTTATGTTTAATTTAATAAATTCATGTTAAATAAGTTCATTTGAAAAGAACTTGAGGTCCTCAGTGTGGAAACCCAGCATACTCACTTCCATTTGTTATCATTTACCATAAAACCTTGAACTTAAATTCTCACAGCAACGATAACAATTATTTCTTAACACAGCATGAGCATTTATTACTCACTGCATTTAAAATCAAGGACATTACGTGCAATCTGATGTCTCCAATTAGATATTAATGGTTTAAATTTCCTGAATCAAGGCAGAGAAAAAACAGGAAGGCCTGAACCCACCTAATCTGCTGTAAAATAAATCAATCTCCAGGTGCTGAAATAGGAAAACAAAGTCACAATAAAGACACACTCTACTATGCATGAGCACACAGAATAGATGGACTGATGTCAAATGCATCTGCCTCAATTATACAGGTAATTTAAGTGCCAGGAATGTGCACTAAGAGTAATGCTGTCAGTGAGTGAAGCACTTTGCTCTGCTGATCTACAAATATACATATATCAAGGCTACTGAAGCCATGCTAGATGATCTTCCATGTTGTTCTATTTGAAAAACTGGAATAATCCAAGGGAAAGACTTTGCTGGAGCACAAGTAAGCCCATCAACCATTCTTTACGTACAGCAGAGGAAGCCTTTGCCTCATGCAGGTGGCCAAAGAGAGACAGATGAAACACAGGGCAGAGATTCCCCCTCACACTGAGGAATCATGTTCCTGCAGAAAGGCATACAAGTTCCCAGAAGCTCGGAGGAAAGCTGCCAGAAAATGGCCTGCTGTCAGCCCCAGAGAACCAGAAAGCAGCCCCTGTGTTCTCCTAGACACTGGAAAGGAAGATGGAAATAGCCCTGATGTTCAACACTCCAGGTGCAAGGGCTGGTGTGGCTGGTGTCAAACTGCATCCTAAAAAACCTCAGCACCTTTCAGGATGGTACTAAACTTCAGTGCATGCTGTTTGTCTCTTCAATCCATTCATTACCCAAACCTGATTCATTCAAACCCCTGCTCATCAATATGGGTCCCCAGGGCCCCTTGCAGAGTACCTTCTGTGTCCTCTTGCCACTGGTTAAAATACCCAATGGATTCTGGGGTCATCATTGAACCAAGACTGGAGAAGAAACGAGATACCTGGACCCAAGGTCTAATGTTGTACATCACCATTTCAGGATATGTAGAAGGACCCAGTGCTCAGCAAGACAAGGATGCTATTCGTGCAGCATCATTCCTTAGTATCCGCCCACCCCCTTGTTGTATTCACAATACTATCTAATTTCTTTTGGGGAGTCCAGGTAGTTTTGAGCAAACTGACCCCAGGCCCAGCTCCACTACAGGAAAAAAATGCCCCCCCCCTCCCCAGCCACTGTATTCCACCCTCCAGGCCAAAATGAATTGTTTTGGGCTGGACAGGAGATGTGATCACATGGGAGGCCCTTCAGTGTTTTTTCTGGAAAGATGAAACATAGAATGTAGGAGGAGGGAAAGAAAGAGGAAGTGGGGAGGAAAGGAGTCAACAAAAAAATGAAGGGAATGGAAAAGAAAAAGGTAAGAGAGGAAAGGGGGAAATAAAGAGAAAGGATAAGGGGAGGACAACCAAAGAAGGAAGAGAGAAATGCAGCATCCCTCCACCAAACACTCCCTTGGAATACATGTGTTCTGTGTAAGTCAGCTTTTCATCACTGTGACCAAAATGCCTGAGAACCATTTAGAAGGCAAAAGTTATAGAGGACGCAGTCCACGGTATGCCAGTCCCAAGGCAGAAGCATCAGAACGGAAAGGTGTGGTAGAAGGAAAGTTGCTCAACTCATGACAGCTGGAAGCAGGGAGAAAGGCAGAGAGAGCAACTGGGGAGAAGATTAAGCTTGCCAGTGACTTACTTCCTCCATAAGGGCCCACTCCCATAGTCCATTCTGCTATCACAGGGATTAATCTACTGATGACATCGCAGTCCTCCTGACCCAATCATTGCTAAAAGCCCAGACTCTTAACCTTGCCACACCGGGGACCATGCTTTCAACATATTAGCTTGTGTGGGATATTCTGGGTCCAGACCACAGCATATTGTTTATCTTGTTTCAGTGTCATTGTCAAGGCACTCAGCCTATCTTTAGCCACACTGAAAAGAAAAAAGAATAGCGTCCCAAATACCACTTTCTTCCAACGATGGCATAATCATTAATGAGTCAAATGCTAAAGCTGGAGACAAGCCACTACAGATTAACAAGCCAGATGAAGAATCTATTTATCCAACAAATGCAACAAAAATACACTTTGCTGCTCCCAAGGAATCTAGAGTTTTCCATTTTTGACAGTGTTGAATAATTTTTTTTAAAAAAATTTTTTTTCTAAGTCTATGTACCTCCTGCACTGAGAAAGTCTCTTCCTTCAGCAAAGGAACTGATACAAATATGGAATCTGCCCCAGCTAATGGCCCACTGTTGGTATGATAATTGGTTCCTAATTGTTGATAAATCTCAGACGGTGGCCAAAGCCACACCACAAGCCACCTTTTATATTGTCTTTCACATTCATGCATGTCATTATGATATATATCATACTTACTAATGTGTCAAATGCTAAAGCCACTATAGATTAATAAGCTAGATAAAGAATCTATTTATCTGTCAAATGCAGTGAAAATCATTTTGCTACTCCCACAGAACATATATATAATTTTTTTTCAGTGCTGGGGATCAAATACACAGGGTCTCATGGATGCTAGACAAGTACTCTATCACTGATCTGCATCCCCAGCCATTACTTCTCTTCTTCCCTCTCCCCGATGCAGAAAGAAGGAACCAATCACTGAAAAACTAGTCAAAAATGAAGAAAGCTCAAGGCTAACTCTGCTTTTTGGGCTAATTTGTTTAAAATGTCACTTAGTCTGAGAAGTCAAGGCTTTCTCACTCACCACTTGGGGTCCCAGAGATGATCTTGCTGTAGATTAGGACAGCTGATACGGGCTCATTACTCTCTCCTCCCAAAACAGCAGCAGATATTGATGGCTGAGCTTGGCATGCTCCTCTGCAAAGCCAAGAGGCAGCCTCCATCTCCCCAGCCCTGCACTCAAGAGTCTCACTTCCAAACTACATTCTGAACATCCCAGAAGATACGTAATGCAATCACCTGTGTTGAGTGTAGAATATATAAATTTCTGTTAATAGTTATTTCTGCCTTTAAAAACATGAAAAAAAATGCCACATTACCAGTGTTTACTACACACATGAACACTGGCACTCTCAGTTCTGTTCACTGGTCACAAGATCAGTTTCACATACAGAATTTAAAATATACCAAGGAAAGGTGAGAGATCTACAATGCAAAAGGGTTGACAGGGCACCTCAATTGCACAATCACTCAGAGATGGTTCACTTTGCCTCATTTTAGTGGATTTGTGGATGACATAATCTGGTTTTAACAAGCCCAGCTGAGGTTCCTACAAATAAATGAAAATATTTAAGATAATAAAAGGAATAGAAACAGAAGCAAGCAAGGAAACAAACAAATCAATGGTGAAGCTGATACATCTCCTCTTGGTATATCTGTTCTACCTCATTTTTGGGTGACAACTGATAAGCCAATTGGAAGAGATGAGATGTTAGCAGAACATCAACACTACCAAAGCCATTTGAAATTTGTATTTACATCCACAGTGGTTCAGGAAGAGCTTTGCCTACACTAACTATATTGTGAATCCACTGCAGTCAACAAGATACAAATACGATGTTCTTTATTTCTGATTTGGTTTGTTCTTATAAAAATTTCCACATTATACCTGCTTTAAAATACACAAAAGAAAGCTGGGTGTGCTGGCACATGCCTGTAAACTCAGTACTCAAGAAGTTGAGACAGGAGGATCATAGGATCCAGGCCAGCTTCAGCAACTTAGCAAGCCACTCAATAACTTAGCAAGACCCTGTTTCAAAGTAAAAATAAAATAGGTCTGTCTGGGGATGTAGCTCAGAAGTAGAATTACCCTAGTACCAAAAAAATAAATAAGTAAATAAATAAAAACATATTATAGTTAGTAACCAGTTATAATTAAATTATATACCAGTTAAATTATATAACCTATAATTTAAACGATAAATTTATAATTATTAGTAGTGCTTCTTTTGTTTAAAGGGGTATGTAATTTAGAAGAGGAAACTGTTTAGTGACCATGAACAAATCACTAATTTTTTCAATGTCCTAATGAGTCTCTTCATTTCCTTCCTTTGACTCTCTCTGTCTCAGAATGACTCCAGTAGATATATGACAGATTGTGTTACCTCATTTTCTGTCTTTCCTCTTCTAGGAGGTGACCCTTGCTAAGAAGGAAAAATAAAATTAAGAGTCTATTGGCATAATAATTATGAATGCATCAGGTTTTTGATAAGGAAAACAATTTTTTTAAGTCATCAAAATAAAGCTTCACTTGTTTTCTAGAAAATATATTCCCTGAGGCTTCCTTCTTTTGGTGTTCCTGTAGCCCAGGACCCTTGGGAGCCAGAGTTGCAAGGACAGGCCAAAGAAGAAAAAGACTTGGGGAAAACTCTAGAACGAGAATGAAGAAGGCAAAACAGAGGAGATACAAGGAAAGTGGGCTTGGAATGAGCTGGGGAGTGGGCCAATGAGAAAGGACACGCCTGTTTTGCACCATCCCATGAGAAAGGGGGCAGGCAAATGCCTTTCCTTTGATACAATGAATGGCACTTCTCCTACCCTAATAGATATTACAGACAGAGCAGGTGGTAACAAGAGAGAGAATTCCAGTCTTGCCCATGAGTGTCATTAAAACAATTTTTAAAGAGAATCCATTAATCAATGTGGGAGAAAAAGAAAAGAAAGAAATTTCCATAGGGTCTTTAGCTCAGAGGGCAACTTCCCTGGCTCCCAGAATGATCAATTTCATTTCTCCCCATTACTTCCTGAGCAAATGATTTTATAATTCCTGGATTTGGCTTACCAAGATGCCTGGTGACTCATAAACGCCTATGTGACTAATGTCTCCTGTAAAGAACTCAGTGCATACACAAGCTGGGGCATCATTTCTCTTGCCAAAAAAATGAATATATAATAATCTCAGTAAAAACAAAGAAATGAACAGCCAGCACACCAAGGAGGCTCACAGCTGCACCTGTCATTACAGTAGCTTTCAGATTCTTCTTGCCAGGCAGTTAGGAGCTACAACACCCAGAGATGTGGTAAGGAATATCTGTTCATATTTTAAAAAGCATCTTATGACCTTTGGCGACTCTGGGTTATTTATTGCCACTCTGACATCTATATCTTGTTCCCCACCACTTTGTAGTTCCTTGACTTTTACATTTAAACCGAGGGAGCTGGGTTTCACTAACCCCCATAGTACTTTATTTTTATAGCACTGCTCTTGCAAAAAAGTTCAAAGAACTTTATAAATGTCTTTTTACCTTACGTATCATTGTTTCTGCCTTAGGTACAGATATTTTAAACAGGAAAGTTCAAATAGCTAAAATTAGTAATTTAGAGAAGTTTTAACAATTTAGAGAGGACTTCTGGATAAAGCTGGCAAATTGACTTTGAACATTCCTCTCTTCTCCTCCCCAGGCACCAAGAAATTGATCATAATGGAAATTTTTAAGTTATAAACAAGAAGGGAAAAAATGGTTTAGGATGCAGTAACATATTAGAGGTCGCAGCAAAGAGGTGGGAGTTTTACAAAGTCCACTCAACCTATGCCTCTGAGCCACATCTTCCAAAGCAAGTTTAATAAAACTGATTTTTGACCTATTTATCTGTGCCATATGTCTTCAGTCCTCAAGTGGTTTCCAAATTAGGAAGGAAAGTCAGGATTTTATTTAAGATTGCCTCAATGATTAAAAGGTGAGAATCTCCAAAATGAAAAGACCCACAACCATCCAACTGGATGAACTGGAAGCAAATTCACACCAAGGCATGTAACCATGAAATTTCAAAGCACTAGCCAAAGAAGAAAGATGATCAAAGCTTCAAAGTGTGGGGGAAATGGTACAAACAAAGGAATATAAGTACCTGCATCAACTGAAGCTATATTCCTCCAAAGTAATGTGGGAAAATAGAAGAGAGTGCCTAGCACTCAGCACTTCACAATCTTTTTTTTTTTTTTTTTTTTTTTTTTGGTACTGGGGATTGGGGATTGAACTCAGGGGCATTTTACCTCCGAGCTACACCCCCAGCCCTATTTTGAAACCGAGTCTCACTAAGTTGCAGAATGCCTCACTAGGTAGCTGAGGCTGGCCGCGAACCCGGATCCTCCAGTCTCAGCCTCCCAAATGCTGGGATTACAAGCATGTGCCACCACGCCCAGCAGCACTTCACAATCTTAAGGAGAAAATATTTCCAACCTCTGTTAGTCAGCTTCCCATTACTATAACAAATACCAGAGTCGATCAGCTTATAAATAGAAAAGGTTTGCTTCAGCTCACAGTTTTGGAGATTGCTTCCATAACTGTTTGGCCACACCACTTGAGGCCTGGGGCAAGTCAGCATATATTGGCAGAAACATGTGGTGGAACAAAGCCACATACCGCACAACCAGGGAGCAGAAAAGAGGAAAAGGCCAGGGTCCTCCAGACACAAAAGCCAGTGATCTAAAGACCTCCCACTAGACCCCGTCTCTTAAAGTACCCACCACCTCCTGATACCACCAAGCCTGGAGTAAGCCTTGACCACATGGACCACTGAGGGGCATCTAAGATCCAGACTATAGCACCATCTGCGTGTCCATTTCCAGCCAACCTTCCAAACAGGTAAAGATATAAAGAAGAAATGTCCAGATATATAAGACTTGCGATGATTATTTCCTGGCATTCTAGCATACCAAGGAATCATCGAAACGGGGGGAAGAAAGCAGAGGAATATGCAACATAGGCCAGTAGGAGAGAGATGGCCCTACTTATAGCAGTGTGTGGGGGAAGAGATTCCCAGCAGGAGGTAAAAGAGAACACACTGTCTGCTACGAGGAGTTGGGTATTGACAATTATGTGTTAAATTTGCCAGTGTATCTAGGGGAAAGCAAGCATAGGTGTATACAAAACTATACCAACTATAAAAGTCATGCTGATTATTTTTAATTGAATGAGAATGAAAATAAAACTATGGTGCATTGATGGGGCCTTTAGTTATCCCACGGATAATGGCGTACGTAAACTTTATGTAACTGTGTAAGGAAGATGGTGGAAAGTAAGTAGGTCAGCTTGTTACAGACACAAATCTCCACTTACCAAAATAGAAAGCTAAAAGGCAGGATCTACAACAAGGAGGCAAAGCCCAGTCTTTGGAAATAGGAAGGTAAACATAAGAAGAGAGGCTAAAATAATTATGCTTACCCCTTCAAGCAGGACGGGGGGTGTGTGTGGGAGGGCTGAAGGAGACAGCTAAAAATATTTTGTGTTTAGTTTCATTTTATGTTTTGATGCTTTTAATCTCTGCAAGTATTACAGGGGGATGAAATTTAAAACTTACGGAAGGAGAAAAATTCACTTGCAAAAAAAAGTCCAAGTTTACATGAGGCCACATTCCGTCTGCAGCATTTAAAGCTTCTGTATCCAGTGTTCATTTTTCCATCTCAACCAGCCATAGAGCAGTAGGTGGCCTGCTGCTGTGACCTCTGACCTCCTCAATACAGATGCTTCTAATGTAAGGGGTGAAAGGAACACTGAAAAAGGATGATATTTTGCCAACTCTAAAATGCAGGAACTTGAGAAAGTCTTTTTAAAAGTTGTCTTCTTACATCTATGCATTGTATTCCAATAAACCAGATTTTTGTTTTGAAGGTATTATAACCTTCTGAGGGTCTCTGGGAAGTTGCACAATCTCCGCTGGAAACCACGAAGCACATTATTAATGAGTTTATACCCTCTTAATTGGTTTTCTGTGTGGTGCTCCCGTGGGCTGCTTAACAAATGGAGCCTACCACACAGGAACTGTATTTTATCCACAGAATTAATCCAGGAAAACATGAGGAATAATTAACATATTTTCTAAATAAATAAACACTAAATTCCGATCATAATTAAACTACATTTTCAGAACTAAGCCAACACATTGTTTCAAAAACAAACTGTCCAAACAGGAAATCAGGAGGGGAAAATAACCCAGTAACAAGGTACTTCTTTCAGAATGCACATTATACTCATAATATTTTCCATATTATTTTCCAAATTATGCTTAAAGTTTTATTGGGAATAGAGAGGAAGGCATTTATTCACATTCCCTGCGGTATCATTGTGAATTTTGTATAATAAACACGGTTTAGTATACTCACCGGAATATAAACGACAAATGCTCACAAACTTTTGTAAAAGACCTGTGTGCCATATAAAATTTTAAGGTATCTTCTTTTCAGAAAATTTGATTACAAAAATAAATAAAGCAAAGAAATCTGGCTCAGCATAGGAGTGAGATCCTCTACAGACCAACCATCCTCATTTTTTTTTTGTTTTGTTTTCTGTTTTAAATAGCTGAGTTCCAATGAAAAGTTTCTTAAGCTCAAGAAACGATAAACTTAAACAAAAGATGGACTATAAACATTATATATTATATTCATTTATAATTTATATTATATATATAATAAATATACAGTTGATCTTCCATATCCATGGGTTCTGCCACTTCTGTAGATTCAACCAAATAGATCAAAAAAATACTTTAAAAATACATCTGTTCTGAATGTGTGCAGAAGTATTTGTTGCTATTATTCCCTAAACAATGCACTATAACAACTATTTACATAGCATTTGCATTATATTAGGCATTAAAAGCAATCTAGAGATTATTTAAAGTATACTAGAGAATGTGCATAGGTGATTCTCAAATACTTGCCATCTTCTATAAAGGGCATGAGCACTCTCCAAGTTTGGTATCACTAAGGAATCTTGGAACTAGCCCACCATGGATATGGAAGGATGACTCCGAAGCATCTTGCATTTCTAGAATTTCCCCATTACAAGGAAGACATTTGAATGGTGGATACCTTAAGATATTAGGTTCTATTTCCTGGAACCTCTACCTAATCAGGAAGAAGGGTCATTGCAGATTGATTAAAGTCAGTATCTTGAAATGGAGGTATTACCCTGCATTGTGCGGTGGGCACTAAATCCAATCACAATTATCCTTATAACAAGAGGAAAGGCAAGGGGAACAGAAGAGAAGGCAATGTGACCTCAGAGGCAAAGACTGGAGGGATGGGGCCACAAGCTAAGGAATGCCTGCAGCCACCATAGCTGTGGGAGGCCAAGAATGGGCCTTCCCTAGAGCGTTCAGTGGGGTGTGGTCTGCTGACACCTCCTTCCCCACCCAGTGATGCTCAGTCTGGACTTCTGGCCTCCAGATCCTTGACACAATACATTTCTGCTTGTTTACACCCCTCATTTTGCAACTGCATAACCTTCAGAAAATCAGTGCATCCTCTTTTCAAATGCATTTGAGTAAGTCTACAATTCTTATGCTGAGCACACCGGCAAGTCTGAGACCAGACAAACCACAAATTTGATGGAAAAAGGTCACTTTCCCTGAAATTATGGAAATTCTGATTTGGCACAGAGAAGAAACAAATGTGCTTGACTTGGGGAGCTGCTTTCAGAAATGCTCCTTGGATGGAGTCTCTTGGAGATAACTTTCCAGAAAAACTGCTCATATTTGGGAAAAAAAAGTTTCTTTAATTATTGCTTTTATAAACTTATTAAAATTAATGCTTGCTCAATGTTGAGAATTTAGAAAATGAAAATAAGCAAAAAATAAGAAAATCAAAAGTTGTATCCATATCTTATTATATTTTAGTGTCTATTTTTCCAGTCTTCTATTACAAATGCCTGCATATAATTATCATGTTTTATAAAACTAGGATCCTCTGATAATTTTTTTTTTAGCACTAGGCATTCCACCTCTGAGCTACACCCACAGCCCTTTTTTATTTTTATTTTGAAACAGGGTCTCACTAAGTTGCTGAGAGTCTCTCTAAATTGTTGAGGCTGGCCGTGAACCTGCAATCCTCCTGTCTCAGCCTCCCAAGTACTGGGATTACAGGTGTGCACCACCATGCCCAGTTCTAATACTGTTTTTCAATCAACTTTTTTATTTCCTTAATACATTTTGAACATTCTCCATGTCAATATAATTTCTAAGTAGACTTTTTAATGACTATGTTTCCCATACTATCATTGAGCAAAATTTTTATAATGTCCTCTTTAAACATTTAGATGATTTCCCCATTTTTCACCAGTGAATCCTTCCTGTTCTCCCAAAACTTTCTAAAGGCAGGAGATAGACTAATGTAGTCAGTGACATTATAAATTTGGAGATGGAAGAATACATCATCTTTGGCACTAGCACATAGGTTAAGCTTTAATACCCACACTGACTCCCTGGAGTATCACAGTGTGAGGCTCACATGGAAATAAATAGCTTGAAGGTTCCAAGGATTCCCAAAGAACCCCTCAATGGGGCAACAGCTCTATTAACCCATGAACCATGGGGAAAGACTGATCCCATAAAGAAGTCTGTGATCCAAGTCAACAAGCATTAACTGTCAACTCCATGTGACAAACTAGAGAATGACATGAAATGCAGTCATCCCCCTGCTGTGAGTTCTCAAACTTACTGGCTTACTGCCTCCTTTTCAGAAAAATATTACTCAACTCCCTCTGCGGCTTCCACCACCCCCTTATTTTTATTCAATCCTTCCTGGCGGCACCCAGGGCTATTACCACCACCATCACCCCCCAAATCAGTATCAGTGACCTTGAGAATCTAAGTTCTAAACATGTTGATCAGGTGAGGTAAGAAATTCCCAACAGGGAAAGATATTACTTAACACAAAACAAACATGAGCCCAAAAAAGAAAAAAAAAAATTGCTAAAGCTACCAGGGTTGTTGATACAAGGACCAAAATATAGAATTCAAAGTTGTAAAGCAAGACTTGTGGTCAAGAAGTTTTCACTGAAATCACAAATAAAACACCCTTCCATGCTAGGTACCATAGCATATAGTGTAAGCAGTCTGTATTGGGAGCCACAACAATACAAAGACCCATCCTGGGACTACATACTGGGGTTTCTGTTCTCCCTGAACTCATAAGCACTTTCTCACTTGCCTCTTCTGAGGCCAGAATGGGGAGAGAGGGAGGAATTGGGCTGAGGCAGCTTAGATTCTAGTGTGGGGAGCAGTTTCCCCTGGTTTTTAAGATATCCCCTTTCCAATGGTTCTTCTCTCTTTCTGGTCCTTCCATGTTAGAGGTGGATGAATGTTTGTACACAGGCTTGTTTGCAGGTGTGCAATTTCAAACCTTACTCTTCTCCTGGACTGCCCAGACATCTGTAAACCTCCAGGAGGTTTACTTTGTAAGTTTTGAGTAACCGGAATAATGGAATTCATGCAATGTCCAAAATGACCTACACCAAGAAGAGGCTGTGAAGATGAATGCTGAGGATGACAGCATAATCATTTGGGTTATTGGATAAAAATATGGACCTTGGTCTAAAAAGAGGGGGGAAATGAGAAAATATAGCCGCATTCCTAAGTAAACCTGTAATGGATTAAATAAACACAAAGACTTAAGTGTGGAAAACAGATACATGTGATGCTAATCTCGAATATACTTAAATGCAAATCTGGATCCTTTACCACAGGTAAGTTGGACTCCTAGAATTCACTTCTACGACTGGCATTTTACTTAAGTGGTGCATGGCAGGATTTGAGGATTACCTGCAAAGCCTTCAGCTCTGAAATGCCTCTTCTCTGTCCCATAAAACTGTAAACCAACCGCATACTTCCTGAGAGCTAAGGGACTATTATTGCTATTTCAGAGTACAAAAAGGCTCAAGAAGAATCAAATAGAAATTGTTATGGTTTGCAAATGAATAATTAGTTCCTTCTTGGAAACTGTTTGATAGTGCAATGTTTTAGATTTAGAATGTCCACCCAGCCCTCACAGAACCCAGGCAGCCATGTTGGAGGTGGGGTTTGGTTGCTAAAGAAGGGTCCCTGGGAGTGTGACCTTGGGTGTCATATAAGGCCCCTCATCCCCTTCTTCACTGTCTTGCTTCTGGTCTCCTTGATGTGAGAGCAGAGCCCCTGTTCTTTCCCTCTGTTTCCCACCGCCATGTTCTGAGGTCCACAAACCCATCTAACATGGACTGGACCTCTGAAATCTCCACAACCGAGCAAATAAGTCTTCCTGCCTCTGAGCTGTGTGGTCAGTCGTTCTGGATGACAGCATTGAGAATACTCTCTGAGACAGCTGGTGTCCACCCTCGCACATGAGAAGAAGACCTTGAAAACCCTTAGATGGGGCTTCCCACCATGACAGCCCAAGCGCCCTCCCGAGGAGGAAGCGAGGTTAGGGAATGTCAGGTCTCCTGTGCAGAAGAGCTCTAGCTGAGTGGCTGGTGAGGCTGGGATGAAGGGACAGAGACTGCTGGACACTCACCAAGATGCAGACTGAGGACAAGGACACCCCCACGTGAGCAGTGATGGTACAGAAAAGGAGGGCAGTGGAAAGAAGATGCCCCATTCCCACCATCAAGACTGGCTTGGTGGCCAAGAGAAGCACGACCCCTGGGGACCACCGCTGAAGGTCTACTCAGGACCCTGGGCCCACCCAGCTACCCTGAGAGGATGGAGGGGAAAGGCAAGGAGGCAAACCCAGAACTAAGGTGGATGGGTTGGGTCCAAACAGGAGACCAAGGTGAATAACCGCTGACATCTTTTCCTTCTCCCCCTGGGCCCTGCACATCCATTCTTCCATTCTTCCATGGGTCATGCCCCTTTTTCTTTCTTTCTTTCTTTCTTTTTTTTTTATGGTACTGGGGATTGAACTCAGGGGTATTCTACCTTCGAGCTATATCCCCAGCCCTATTTTTTATTCTTTATTTTGAAACCGAGTCTCACTAAGTTGTGGAGTGCCTCACTAGGTAGCTGAGGCTGGCCTTTAACCTGGGTCCTCCGGTCTCAGCCTCCCGAATGCTGGGATTACAAGTGTGCGCCACCACGCCTGGCTCCCCTTTTTCAATTTATAGAAATCTTTACACTCAGAAATCATCACTAATCACAGACTTTATAAAAGTTCTAAACAAAAGATATGCTATAAGATGCGCTAAATCTCTAATCCTGTATCACTTTTGTTTTCTTTTTGCAGTCCTAGGGATGAACCCAGGGGCATTCTACCTCAGAGCTACACCTCCAGCCCTATTTTTAATTCCTTATTTGGAAACAGGGTCTCACTAAGTTGCAGAGGGTCTCACTAAGTAGCCAAGGCTGGCTGTGAACCTGCAATCCTCCTGTCTCAGCCTCCCAAGTACTGGCATTACAAGCGTGCACACCACGCCCGGCTCTGTATCACTTTGTTACAGCAATGTTGGTGTCTTACTTTAAAACTGTGAGCATCACAAAGAAAGGCTCTGTGGAATGGGTCTCACAGTGTCCATGTGGCACTGTGACCCACTTGACACTTGTTGTTCACAGGCACACGTATGTGTAGCACCTGCTTCCCTGATGGCTAGTAATACATGCTTTATAATATAACACATGAGCCAGGCATGTTGGCACACACTTCTAATCCCTGTACTTGGGAGGCAGGAGGATCGCAAGTTCAAGGCCAGCCCCAGAAACTTAGCATGGCCCTCAGCAACTTAGTGAGATCCTGCTTTAAAAAAAATAAAACAAGCCGGGCGTGGTGGCGCACGCTTGTAATCCCAGCATTTGGGAGGTTGAGACCGGAGGATCCAGGTTCAAGGCCAGCCTCAGCTACCTAGTGAGGCACTCCGCAACTTAGTGAGACTCGGTTTCAAAATAAAGAATAAAAAATAGGGCTGGGGGTATAGCTCGGAGGTAGAATGCCCCTGAGTTCAATCCCCAGTACCGCAAAAAAAAAAAAAAAAAAAAAAAAATGGAACTAGAGGTATACTTTGGTGGTAGAACAACCCTGGGTTTAATCCCCACAACTACACACACATACACATACACACACATACACATAAACACATAAAGACATATGAATTTTCATTTTGACAATCCCTTGGTTTAGAAAGCTGAATTTGAGAACCTGAGTTGTATATTTGGAATAAAATTATATGATACTTTTAACACATTGTCCCCATGCTTTCTGCGTTTTGTAAAAATAGATAAAATTCTACTCCAATTAAATAAGGTAAATCTCTAAACCTTGGGCCTTTAAATAAAATGTATATGAGATAATCCCTTCTGTCTGTTTTTGCTTTTGTGTCCTGTGCTTTTGAGATCTTGTTCTGCACAGAAAAGGAAACAATCAATAGAGTAAAGAGAACCTACAAAAAGTAAAAAGAAAATGCAAGCTATTCATCTGAAGAAGGATTAATATCTAGACTACATAAGGAACTTAAAGTCAATAACAAAAAAATTCAATTTAAAAATAGGCAAAGGATATGAATAGACTTTTTGCAAAGGAAGAAATTTAAATGGCCAACTCACTTATGAAAAAAAATGTTCAACTTCATTAGCTGTCAGGGAAATATAAGTCAAAACTGCCATGAAATATCCTCTCATCACAATTAGAAAGGTTATTATCAAAAAAATATAAAATCATAAATGCTGGCAATGCATGTGGAGAAAGGGTATTCTCAAATGCTGCTGGTAGAAATGTAAATTACTGCAGCCATTATAGAGAACAGTAGGAAGATTCCTCAGAAAACTAAACATAGATCTAATATATGACCCAGTCATCCCACTTGTGGGTAGAGTCAAATAAAATGATACCAGGATATCAAAGAAATGCCTGCACGCCATGTTTACTGCTGCATTATTTACAGTAGCTAAGCTCTAGAAGCAACCTCGATACCCATTAATAGATGTGACCTATAGACACAATGGAATGTTATTCAGCCATAAAAAGAATGATATCCTATCCTTTGCAGCAAAATGGATGAGACTGGAGGACATTATTCTAAGTGAAATAAGTCAGACACAAAAGGGTAAATGCTACGTGTTCTCTCTCATATGTGGAAACCAAAAGCAGTCAGTCTGAGTGTAGAATCGTGATTACTAGAGGTTGGGAGGGTGGGAGGGTGGATAAAAGGAGGTTGGACAATAGGTATCAAATCCCAGTCAGGTAGAAGGAATACGTCCTGGTGCTCCTCAGCACAGCGAGATGACTAGAGTTCACTATTACCTGTTAGACAGTTCATGAAGATCTCGAGTTGAGGAGTTCAAAGGCTCCAAACACAAAGAAATGATAAGGCAAGGGAAATGCTAATTACCACGATTCGATCAGTGCTCAATATACACACCACGTGTTGAAATATCACACTACATCTCATTAGTAAGTACAGTTAATGCATGGTAGTCAAAACATGCATATACATATGTTAATAAATGTGTCTGTTACAAAAGTCGATTGGAATGTGTAATGGTGGTTGCTGGAAGCTGGGAAGGGTGAGGTGAGAGGTAGCAGGAGGAGGTTGGATAACAGTTCCCCAAACACAGCTAGACAGAAGTCATAAGCTCTCGGGCTCTACAGGAACAATAACCTATTAAGTATGTTATGGGTAAATGTTAGAAAGGGGTTCAAGCACTCCAGGCACAAAGCAATGATAAGGAGATGAAAACATTAATTAACTCAGCTTGCTCAATACATATTATATACACGTATTAAAATACCATACTGCTCCATAAATACATATATAATGACCTCATGTGAATAAATATGATTTGACTGTTTAAGGAGATGGAAATGTTGAATCCCTTGATTTGATCACTATACCATATACACATGGACCCCATGAATTTGTACAATTAAAACAATAATTCTTTAAAAATGTAAAAAAAAATGGACACAAGCTACGTGAATCCTGGTCCCAGCCTTTAAGAGGTCCCAGGGCTGAGAACTGTAGAAAAGAAATGACTTGCTCAAAAATCTCATGATACAACTGGCCAGGCAATCTCAAAGGACCCCTGTGGAGGGAGAGACAGGGAACACTGTGTTTGTCGTGGAGAGGCAGTGGAATCCAGTTGGGGGCCGGGGAGCATGGCCTGCAAGTCAGGCTGCTAAGGGTCAAACTGCACTTGTCAGTTGCTGGGGGTGGGGGGGGCGTCCTGAGGCAGGTATGAGCTTCGCACCGCCTCAACTCACTTATCTGTGAAATAAGGCTGTACACAGCTCCTACAACACGGGGTTGTGATGAGGGTGAAACAGTTCTAAATCCCGAAAAGTACACAGACATATTAAAATGCTTAATGTACTAATAAAGACCAGCTCTCCAGTGCATTTAGTATTGTAACAGTCTTAGCATTTTGTTTTACATTAGGGTGTTTATTACTATTTATTTGTTTTTCTGGATGTACGTACTAGGGATTGAACCCTAGCGGCATTCTACCTTTGTGATACACCCTCAATCCTATTTCTAATATATATATTTTTTAATTTTAAAATAGGGTCTCACAAAGTTGTTGAGGGTTGAAGCTGGCCTCAAGCCTGTGATCTTCCTGTCTCAGGCTCCCAAGTACTAGAATTTGCAGGCATGCACCACCATACTCATCACTGTTTTTGTTTGTTTGTTTGTTTTTTGTTTTTTATGGTTCTAGGCATTCTACCTCTGAGCCTACACCCCCAGTCCTATTTTTTATTCTTTATTTTGAAACAGGGTCTCACTAAGTTGTGGAGACCCTCACTAAGTAGCTGAGGCTGGCCATGAACTTGGATCCTCCTGGTCTCAGCCTCCCAAGTACTGGGATTACAAGGATGCGCCACCACACCTGGCCTGGCTTTAGTCACTGTTCATTGATATCATCATCATTGTCACTATTTCTTGAAGGCTTTGAGAATTTTGGAGAGTAGTCCTAGAAGTGAGTCAGTGCTACTCAGGAAAGTGCCCCCTGAAGGATAAATTCCTCTCTCACACACACACACACACACACACACACACACACACACCCCACATGCACACACACAGCATATGTTGGGTGTAGTAACTCCAGAGCCCCATTCATTCTTCGTATCTGCTGCAGCAAACCCATTCTGATCACGCAAGTGCCCACCAGCCCCCAAGTACCATTTACCACCCTGTTCCTCACCTCCCAGGGTCTCTGTCCTTTTACGTCACTTATATGACTCTTATCGCACCCTGCTCTGTGATTCAGGTCTCCAAGTTCTAAGAATGGCCTGCTTTCATGTAAATTACATGGTATATTTTAAGCTGCAGGCTCCTGTTCCTGGCCTCCCACCCCCACAAAGCCGAGTGCCTGAATCAAAGGCTCTGGGAAAAAGGACCAGGAATCTGTCTGTCAGGGGATACGCACATGTTTCAGAAACACTTGTGAATGATTTATGTGGACACATTCCTTCTACGTGGCTGTATGCTGCATCCCCCAAAACACCGACTTTGATTCTTTCCTCCATAATTTTTTTTTCCATGCATGCAGCAGATTGACTGTGAGCACAAATCCAATCAGTATTCCCTAAGGAGGTGAAGCTACTTGGGACCCCACCAGTGCTAGACAGAAGGACAGAGGGGTGACAAGCCTCTGCTGCAAAACTGGATACAGCTTCAGCTTCTGACCAGAGGCTTCATGGGAGGCGGTGGGTTGCATGGTTAAATAAGTCCACTCCAGAAAGAAGAAGAAGAAAAAAAAAAAGTGGCAGCAATAGAAGAGAACACACAAAGGCCCAGCTGCCTGAAACACAAATAGCCTGGCGAGGCGATCCCGCCAGGAGCCACGGAGAATACAGATCAGAGGGAAAGGGCAAATCTGCGCTGAGCAAGGGTCACAGTGGCGCTAAGCAGAACCCACTTCCAGCTCCCCTTCCCTTCCCTTCTTCCTGCCTCTGCCCCTCCCCGAGCCCAAAGTTAATGCAAGCGCAACTTGGGAGCTGCAGGGAAGAAAGAACAAGTTCTGTGTAAAGACGGAGGGTCCCCAACGCCGGCCCTGCAGCTGGCTCCGGGCTCCATTGTGCTGAATCTTCCTGGGATGCCAGAGCCCAAAAGAACCCCTTCTGCAGCTGGTATCTTGTGAGCGAGGTTACTGACGGACTCGCAAGAATCAGAGAGAAAACACTGGACTTTGTTCTTGAAGATGTTTGGGAAAAATGGGGGGAGGGGGCGGAGGATTTTAAAGAGAAATTTCAAAGATCTAACCTTTTTCTTTTTTTTTTTTTCTCAGAAAAGAATATGACTTTGAACACAAGTGAGATATTGTCCTTGAGAATGAACTGCGAGCCCAGTGTGTTTACAGTTAACACATAAGTAAAAGCGATTGTATACAATTTGGAGAATTGTATGTTGCAGGTTTTCTTCCTTCAGTTGGAAAGATCAGGCTGGGAAGGGCCTCAAGAGGTGTTGGCCCAGATTTCCGGACTCCAGGATTATGATTATCCATGCCTGGAATCTCCCCTTGACGATTTCTAGGGATGGAGAGTTCATAAATTTTTATAGCCCAGTGGAATGTGTTTTTCACCTTGAATGCAGAAGCTGGTCCCTGGGTCCAGCTGAAATCGCTGCTGAGTGCTCTCTGTCCAGCTGGCCACACAGAGGAGGCCAGGGCCACCCGTGCCCTCTTTGGCATGCTCTCCTAAATTCTTTCTCTTTTTAGAAATGTCCTTTTAGATGTAAAATAATAAAATACCCCACCTAAGGTGGTATGTAGATAAAAAAAAAAAACTAGTCTTATGAGCCTTGAATTCTGTGCTCCTTTCAGAAAGGTTACCAGTTTTTATTATTCCTCTAGCAAATCAATCTCTCTCTCTCATACATACATACACACATAACACACATATCTTTCTTATGTAGATTAGAATGCTAGGGTGTGTGTGTGTGTGTGTGTGTGTGTGTGTGTGTGTGTGTGTTATTGGCTGTTAACCCCAGGGGCATTCTGCCTCTGAGATACAGCCCCAGTCCTATTTTATTTTTCATTTTGAAACAGGGTCTTCTAAGTTGCTGAAACTGGCCTCGAACCTGTGATCCTCTCTGCTACCATGCCTAGCTAGAATGCTAGGTCTTTTTTATTCTGTAACCTTTCTACAACCTGTAACCCTGTCTTTTTTGTTGTTTGTTTCCTTTCCTTTTTTTTTTCTTTTTTCTTTCTTTTTTTTTTTTTTTGGTACTAGAGATTCAATCCAGGTGTATTCTACCTCCAAGTTATACTCTCAGCCCTTTTTATGTTTTGTTTTGAGAAAGGGTCTCACTAAGTTGCAAAGGGTCTCCTTAAGTTGCCAAGGCTAACCTCAAGCCTACTATCCTCCTGTCTAAGCCTCCCAAGCACTAGGATTACAGGCATGTGCCACTTTGCTTGGCTTCCTTTCCATTTTAAACATACTTTTTAGACTTTATCAAACTAAACTCTCACTCTCGTTCTTACACTCATTTCTACTGACTTCATCTTGCTTTGGGGCATCATCTTCCTAAGAGGAACAGAAGTCAAAATGACATTGGTCAGTCTTCTAAAGGATGTACAACAATTTGATCCCATATCACTTTCAAATGTAAGGAGTGTTTTAATAATTCCTTTCTATCATCAATTCTCCAAAAGCATTAAATACAATGGCTCTG
>PVLC010029956.1:0-19780 GCA_004027655.1 Graphiurus murinus
GTACTGGGGATTGAACTCAGGGGCATTCTACCTCCGAGCTATACCCCCAGCCCTATTTTTTATTCTTTATTTTGAAACCGAGTCTCACTAAGTTGCGGAGTGCCTCACTAGGTAGCTGAGGCTGGCCGAGAACCCGGATCCTCCGGTCTCAGCCTCCCGAATGCTGGGATTACAAGCGTGCGCCACCACGCCCGGCTGACCCTTTACTTTCTATGACTGCAAAGCCTCACTTTTAGGATCAAAAGAGTGTTATTCCAAAAAGTTCGCACTTAATTTTAGAGACTGAGTGTAATCAGAGGTTAAGATGAATAGCATGCTGATTAGATGTATGTTTTAGGAAAATAATCTTAGCATTGAAGCAGATGAACTTAGTGGGTCAAGACTGATGGCAGAGACTAGTAAGGTTCTTGTGGTATTAAAAGTAAAAGCGGTATAGGGAATTATTTTCTCATTTTGCCTCACACCTGAGTCCTGAACCTAACCTCTCTGTCGCAGACACTAATGGTGTTCTCTTCACACTTAAATTTCATAGCAAGAGCCTGCAATTTTGACCTAATAAATGGCATGACCTTGAAGATTAGGGAACCCAAATCTCTTCCAAGCCATCGCTACTTCTTACTTCTGATTATTGTGTCCTATAGTGCTGAGGCAGCTAGCTCTGGGGTTCTTCTCTCAGAAGATGCGTAGAGCATTGAAGGCAACTATTTGAGAACAAAATCTTCTACAGTGACTTAAAAGAAACTTGAAGCCAGCTAATGAGCTGCCACAGGAATGTCAGTGTTTGGGAGAATTGAGTCTAGGCCTGTTGAATGCACTACTTTTGTCCAAGCTTGGACGAGAGACTTTGTATTAGCTTTAACTCAGTTGGATTTTTTTAGGTTCTACCTCTGAATTTGTTCCTTTAATAGCAACAGCATAACTCTGCTGTCCTGTCTTAAAAATCAACACAGATTTATGGCTTCATCAGCTTTCACTCACTCACCAGTACATAGAAAGCTCACTTTCAACAACTACTCATATCAAAGAGGATACTTTGAAGATGATTACACTCATTCTCAGATGTGCCTAGGCATTTCAATCAAACTTTTACTCAATCTAGTTCCTTCTGGTTTTCACTTCTGAACTTCCTGGTTCTTAGCTGAATTCTGTACTCTCTGACTCTGATCCTACATGTGCTTATGTGTAAATTGGATAATGGCCCTCCAACAATTTCTTCTTTGTAATTCCCAGTACCTTTGAACATGTTACCTTACAAGGTCAAAGTGACTCAGCAGATATGATTAAAAACCTTGATATGGGGAGATTATCCTGGATCATCTGGGTAGGCCCAATGTAATTACAAAGGTCTTTCTTTATAAAAGATAAAGTACTTGGGAGGCTGAGACAGGAAGATCACAGGTTCAAGGCCAGCCTCAGCAACTTAGTGAGGTCCTCTGCAATTTAGGGAGAAGTTGATTCAAAATAAAAAAAATTAAAAGGGCTGGGTTGGGGGTGTATCTTGGATGTAGAATGCCCCTGGGTTCAATTCCAGTGCCAAAAAACAAAACAAACAAAAAAATAGGCTGGAAAATCAGATTAAGAGAAAAAGAGTAGGGGATGCTATCTTGCTGAATTTGAAGATAGAGGAAGGGGCCATAAGCCAAAGAATATGGGCAGCCTCTAGACACTGGAAAAGGCAAAGAAGGCGGCAGCCCAGCCAGTATCTTGTCTTTAGTTCAGTTAAATTGATTGCGGACATCTTACCTCTAGAACTACAAGGAAATAAATTTGTGTTATTTTAAGCAACAAAGCCTATGGTAATTTGTTACAGCAGCATTGGATAATAATATAGGTTAAAACATTTTTTTCTGACCAACTTGTTTTGCTACTTGGTTTGTCCCACTGATAGCTTTTTTATTAATGCTTTTCTTTGGACATTTCTATTAGTGTGTTAGCATGCTTACTGTTTCTGAGCTTCCAATTCTTCACTTCATGCCAAAGTTAGTATGTAGAAGGTTGAGTAAGTTCTTAGGTGAGACACATGGTTGACACAGAGTAGGTGTACAATGAATGCAGTTTCTGCCTCTTCATGGGGTATCGACAAGCTGAATGTTGGGATTTTACTCACACGGTTTTGAAGAAGTCCAAATGCTATTTTGCCTATTAAGAGCTCACAGAAGCTAGACTCAGTGGTACACACGTAATTCCAGTACTTGGGAGGCTGAGAAAGGAGGATCTAAAGTATGAGGCCTTCGCGGCCAGCCTCAGCTACCTAGTGAGGCACTCCGCAACTTAGTGAGACTCGGTTTCAAAATAAAGAATAAAAAATAGGGCTGGGGGTATAGCTCGGAGGTAGAATGCCCCTGAGTTCAATCCCCAGTACTGCAAAAAAAAAAAAAAAAAAAAAAAAAAAAAAAAAAAAAAAGTATGAGGCCAATCATGCCAAATTTGTGAGATACTGTCAAAATGAAAAATAAGGTGGGGGGGGGGGCTGGGAGTGTAACTCAGAGGTAGAGCACAAGTGTGTTCAATCCCCAGTAAAAAAGCTCACAGCATAGAGCAGTTTCACAGTTTAATTTAGGATTTAGATTAGTAAATACTTAGTGTTAATGTCATTTCTGGATTAATTTTATTTTCAATTCATTTTGAATCCCATTAAAATGTATTTTGATTTTATTTACTTCATGACCATGTCTACATTGTGTTAAGCTAAAGTTTAACAGAGAATCCTTTTTTCATTCTTGGATTTCTTTTTACCCATCTTGCACTATTTTCCAAGTGCATTTTTTTCTACACTTACACCTACACATGTACCCACCTGCACATGCAGAGTCCACTTATAGTCTACCACAGAATTAGTGTCCTAACCTGAGAGGTTAAATAAGAATTCAGGTCAGAGAATTTTGTCAACTCTTTTCTGTACAATGTAAATTATTGGAACCTTGCTGCACTTACAAGGTTATGAGTTCCTTGAGAACAGTATCATATGTTATTCTTTGAATCCCAGGGAATCTTACAAGATCTATTAAATTACTAAATAAAAGTTGGAAAATTGGGTGGGAGCAGGGGAGTAAAGAAAAGGAAATGAAAGAAGTGAATTTGGTAGTTCTTTAGGTAGGACCACCTACTCCTGGTCTCAGAAATGGCACTCTGTATGTGAGTCCCATTGCCAACCTATGAATAGCTGGTATTTGAATTCTAAATCCTCTCTCCTATGAGCCTCTCTCCTATGAGCAGTCCAACTAGGGCTGGCATGTAAACCCCCTTTTTCCCTATATTTGTTTCCTACTGCTGCCATAACAAATCTAGTGAATTGATAAGACGCTGAAGTGTTATTTATAGTTCTGTAGGTGAAAAGTCAAGTACAACTCTCACCAGACTAAAATCATGGTGTTGGCAGACTGTGCTCCTTTCTGGAGTTTCCAGGGAAGAATCCATGTCCTACTCATCTGAGTCGCTGGCACAATTCAGTTTCTTGTGGTGATGGAGCTAAGACCCCATTTTCTTGCTTGTCATCTGAGAGCTAGTTCCAGGTTCTAAAGACTACTCACATTCCTTAGCACATGGACCCTTGTCTCCATCTTCAAAACTAATAGTGGCACGTCAAATCCCGCTAGCTTCAAATCACTCCTCCTCCCATATCATCCTTCTACACATTCTTCTGCCTTACTCTTTCAATTTCAAAACGTTGAAGAAGTCCAAATGCTATTTTGCCTATTAAGAGCTCACAGAAGCTAGACTCAGTGGTACACACCTGTAATTCCAGTACTTGGGAGGCTGAGAAAGGAGGATCTAAAGTATGAGGCCAATCATGCCAAATTTGTGAGATACTGTCAAAATGAAATTGAATTGGAATCACCTTGATAATTCAGAATAACCTACTCATCAAACATCCTTAACTTAATCACAACTGCAGAATTCTTTCTGTCTTTAAGGGAGATATAGTCAGAGGTTTCAGGGAACAGGAAGTGAATACCCTTAGGAAGCCATTATTTTTCCTATCACAGTCCATAATTGACAGCATTTGACTGTATTATAATTGTTTCAGATTTGTATTCCTATTTGTGTAATATCATTTTCAGACTTTCTCTAAGCCTGTTATCCCATCCCATCTCAGAACTCTGTTAGGCATCAGGTTCAACTCCTTTGTTCACTCCTGATTCTTCTGCAATATGAAGTCATTTGTTCCCAATTTGTTTCAATTAGGTTAGACTTGGTTCATTTCAAGAAGAGTTTATTGTCTAATGAAAACATTTCTAGTATGATAAGGTAAGGTATAGAGTTTGTTATCTGCTTATAGAGATAAGACAGATTCACATGAGATTGAGAAACAAAACAATAAAATCACATACCGGGTTGTATGTGACGGACAAGGGGGCTAGAAGAGTAAGATTATGTGAACAAGATTGTGATTGTGACTGGCTGTGATTTAAAGGATAATAGTAAGATCTTTCTGTTTGAAAACGTCTCCCTACATAGATTGAAATGTGTTGCTTCATTTTGTCACTATTAGGTTACACTCATTTAGTTTAACAGACATCTTCTTTCATCAAGCCATCCTGTAGTGCTCCTGCTCTGAGTATATGTTTCCTCGTTTGTGTATTAATCTCTACTTTAGTCAAAATCAACTACTTTCTTTTTTATTAATTCTTATTGGTGCCTAGTAATTGTAGACAATAGTGAGATTCACAGTGATACATTTGTATATGCACATAGTATTATTTGGTCTGTATCCTTCCCCATACCTTCCCGCTTCCTCCCCTCCTTCCGTCAGCAGTTCCATTCCATTACTATACTTGTCTCTCTCCTAAACTTTCTATAGCTATTTTATGAACATTTCCTCTCTAAGTTTGTTGTCCTGATAAGTTGATAGAATTTCTAGCACCAAACATTTGGGTACTTCAATAATGTATAATAAGTGGAGTTAAGTCAGGACCCAGCTTGGAAACTGACCTTTGGCCAGAATGCTTTTTATTCTCTCATGATGCCTTGGCTAGAAATTAGCTTGGGATTAGGGCTGACTCCCATGAAGTATGACCAGAATCCATATTATAGCGTCCAGGGGAAAATAGTTCAAGTATGAGGCAAACTATCATTAACATGGTATTTTAAGAACAGATGTTCTTAAAATGATAGACACCCACCAATAGAAGTATCTGGATAGAATAGATAATCATAGTTATATAGAGGCATCTTGTTTCTGGGAGACTATCCAGATGGAGTCAAATACTTAGCTTGTGTCTGAGGATATGCAAATCTAAGTTTTAACCCCATTAGTTATGTCTGACAAGAGGCAGAAAGATTATTGGGATTCCAAACTAATGGACTAGAGTTCAAAAGGCTTGGATATAAAAATGGGAAACACTGCTAAAGCTCAGAATAGAGTGGGACAGAGGGTTCCCTGAACATAGTATTATGGAACACCTGGACTTTGGTTAATAGGTCAAATTTCAGATGATTGGAACCATAACTCTAATGTGTAATCAACCTCATTCTCATTGGTTGAGCAGGGAAGGGCTCACTGAATGTTGTTCTTCAGTATCTGTAATGGGATAGCTAATTGTCAGCCTGAGAGGAATAGGAAGAACATAGCTGGTCTATGCTGCAGATCTGATGGTAAGAATCCTATAGAAATTTGTTCCAGCAGTGTTGTGTAGTGTGCCTAATGTCACATGATTGATTTAATCTAACAAGTTGTTTACTATATTAAATTATTACTCTAAATCTAGATGTTGGTCATTAGATTATTTAATCATTTTGTTCCTTTTTTAAGCTAAAAATGTAAGTTGGATTTTGGCTGAATAGAAGAAAGACATTGTAATTACTCAGGCTCTCTGAAGATAAAATGAGAGGCAGTGAGTTCTCTGACACTTGAAGAATTCAAACATACATTTAATGACCACTAGGCTGATGTGATGTTGGGGGGATTAGACGGGTGACATTTAAAGGTCCCTTCTAATTCTGAACCCCATCTAAATCAGGATAATGTAAACATGTCTAGACTTCACAGACACTGTTTTTATTTATTGAACACCTGGCCTCTTTTAAATTTTAGAAAACACTTATTAATTAGAAAAGAGGTATTAAAAAGGGATAATTTTTCATTAAGCATGCTTGGCCATTTTAAATTACTTTCTTCAGTTTAAAATCCTCTTAATACACTGATTACTTATTAGATAAACCAATAATCTTGTATGATTTGCAATAAAATGCAAATTTTTGCATACATATTTAAATGTTACACATAGTCATATCCATTGAGGATCCTTTTTTTTAAAGTATAAAATCTATACTGGTATATTTTATTACAAAGTTGTTTGTATTAAGACTAGAATAAACCCAAGATCTGTCTCCTAGTTGTGCTGAATTTCAATGACTTTTTAATTACAATTAAGCTCAGAGTTTTCAAAGTTCTTTTAGGAGGACCTATCTGTATTCAAAATGTGTGCTGTCATAGGTAATGTTGTCATCCAAACAATCCTTACTGTACCTGGAAGTCTATGAAGAAAGAAGTCCACAACAGTTGTGTTTTATTGGAGGATTGGTGTATATATCTAAGCATGAGATGTAGTGAGAAAGGGGTTATTTTTGCTTTAGTAGCTTCAGTTCAAGACTAGAATCACATGTGCTTCAAAGATCATTACTGATGACTCTCATACCTCATTTTATACAAGACCAGTCACAGGGAGATTAAAGTGGCTTATCTATTCACATATTTTACTTAATAGTTCTTCTACCTATTTTACTTTCAATTTGACCCTAACAACCTGTTCAATTATTACTCTCCTCTTAAAGAGGAGAGATCAAGTAACTGGGACATGATCATGCTGGTGGTAGATGGGAGTCTTGTTGTTTCCCTTTGTTGCTGGGCCTTGCAGAATACTTATTTCCACTCTTATTTCTGTAATGATCACAAAATGACTAAATCAAACCTTATTTGTCCGAGAGCATGTAAAATTAAGTTACAATGTAGCACAAAAATCTCATATTCATTGTAAAATAGTGTCTACAAGATTTGGGAGAGCTAAAGATAATCTTTTCCTAAAGTATTTACCAAATTCTGTCACATGCAGCACATATTTCATAAACAATATAGATGGCAGTTGTATGTATTATGATGTCAATATTTAAGGTTTCAAGATACTTGGTGTTTTAAAAGGAGATTGTGATATGTCACTTATTGCCTTATGATCATTATCATGATATTATCATGTAATTAGAACATTCAGGAGCACAAACCTGATAATGATTCATCCCAAACGTTATTCTCAGAATATAAGTTTCATAACATTGCACATTATAAATACCTAAATTTATCTTTTTTTGATCTCTATGTGCTGATTTTTAAAAATATCATTAACTACCTGCTTAAAACTAGGGGTAAGAAGTAATGTTGATTGCAGTCTTCCTATATCTTGTATCCTAAGAAGTTGCTTTTCCCAGAAAAGAATATTTTTTTTCTCTAAACCCAGATATGAGTTCCTGACTTTTTTTCTATTGTGATCACAAGAAGAGCTCCCTAGCACAGGGAAGATGCTTCCAAGACACTTTCTCCTGACCTCCATGACTATATATATCATCTAGCCTTGCAGCTAAGCTCTTCCCAATATATGTCATCTCTTCTAATACTATACTGCTCTTGAAATATAAACATCACATTATGATTCCCATTCCATGAATGGGGAAACTAAACTTGTGAGGAGTTAATTGTGTCCAAAATTCATACATGATGTCCTTTCTGCTATATTCAACTTATTTTTATTTCTTTGTTGAGAGAGAGGAAAAAATTAAAATATTAACTATGGTGCTTTATAACTGCATAGCACTTTAGAACATTTTATTTATTTCTTAGCCTATTACGTATTATAGTGTAGTACAATGTTTTCTAGAGGACTAACATGGTAACCTTAAACTTTGCTATATGGCAGGCACTGTTAAATGCTTTATATATATCATCTCAATCCACATAGCAATCCTATGTAGTAGAAATTATTATCTTAATTTTTAAGATTAGGAAATGAAGTTTAGAGAGATTAAACAGTTTGTCCAGGGTTACTTCTGGGTAAACCTAAGCAATATAACTGCAAATTTGTGTGCCCCATCCTCTTGGCTCTTCCGCTTGTGCTGTACCAAGAGGGAGGCTCTTCTCCCCCCGAAATGCTTCTTCTCTTTAGGAAAGAGGTGCACAAAGGATTTCTACACTAGCAATGTGCTATTAAGAACCACAGTTACTGAATGCACACCCTCAAATGTTAGTGTGTGAAAATTGTTTGTGTTGTTTTCTAAGGCAAATGCTCATGGGCATTTCTGAAATGTTCATAGTTTAATAGCAGAATGTAAATAAATTCGAGTTGCTCAGTGGATAAAAGCCTAAATCTTGATATCATGAATGTCTAAGTAAACAATAAGTTCTGATCTTATTATGTGGAATCAAAATCAGATTTTATAAAGTCCATGTATGTGTGTGTGTGTGTGTGTGTGTGTGTGCGCGCATGCACATCCATGCGTGTGTTGAGGATTAAATCCAGGTTCTTGTGCGTGCTAAGTAGGCAAGAGCTCTATCACTGAACTATATCCTTGGCCCAGGTCCATTGTTTTAACAAAGTTGTGTTGTATCTTGTATTTATACTTCATATAATTGTGACACATAGTCAGAAAGGATCTTAAATTTTGTTCCTCTGTCCCTTCAAATTTCTTGAGTGGTACAAGTTTGTCTGCTACTAGATGGAAACATGAACAATTCTATGACTTTTCTATTCTCTCTCATAGTGTCCTGCAGGGTCTATTACTTGCAGACACAGTCTCAGTTTAGTAATGGAAAATATCCACTACTATGTATTGATAAAGACATCCATCTTCATATAAAATTGCAATTGCCTTAGCTGAAGCTTTTTGCATGTGGGAATCTAGGTAGGGAATATGGTACTTCTTTTCTGTTTTCTTCTTTTATTGGTTCGTAAGTTGTGGTCCAGTGGGTCAGCAGAATCAGTGGGAAAAGTGTTAGGAATGTGAATTCTTGGGTCCCACCCAGACTTAGTGAATCACAAAATCTGAGGATGGGAACAGCAATGTTTTAACAAATGTTCCAGGTGACTGATAGACACTAAAGTTTGAAAACTATTGGCCTGTCTGACAATTGCTTCCTTCCTCATCTTTCTTGGTAACCTTAGTCTCTGAAGTTGTGGCAAAGATATGTGTAGTATGGGGTTGGGGGAGAGGGAGGGTAGGGGGTAAAAAAGGGATCAGAAAGTCTATTTCTCTGGCATTGTTCAGTTCGATTCTTGCTTTAGGGCGTAGGACTTATTTAAAGAAAATGTGTTCTTGGTGGCTGCCTTTTTTTCAGAGGCCTTGGTGAGAATATACAGCCTTAGCTGCTTTCTTTTCTGCCCCTCCTGCTCTTCACACCTCCTCAATGAGACACAGAATCTCTCTGTTGGATTATTATTGACCTTACAAGGCCCAATCAGAATGGCACTGGGAGTGCTTTACTTGATGGGTATTATAGGGCACAAAGTTGCAAGATAAATAAATAAATGAATAAATATGTTCCATTATGAGCAAGATCATCTTTTCTCCCACTTATCCCCTGCTATTTTCCAAGTGTAAAGAATCTATGGATTGATATGAGGCGTCCTTGATTGATAAAAGATGGATGTAGGATTTTGAGGTCTCTACCTCCAAAGTGTAAGATTTTGGAACCAGAGAACTGTCACCGACTAGGTAAGAAATGCCTGATTTTATCGACTGAACTCCCTTGTGTATCATTTTACATTACGTTGGCCCCACTTCTTACTACATTCATTGCTATAATGACCAAATCTAGACAGACTCTGACTAGATTTCATGTAGGTGTGACCTGACAATGTCTCAGCCTGGGCCAAGTACTTTTTGTTTCTTGTCTTGTGCTTCTCTGGCTGTCTACAAACTGCTAGGCTATCCAGTAGGATTATACAAAAGAATAGAGTGCAAAAGAGTTAGTGCCCAGGGGGCTATTCTTGGCTAATAGGCAACAGACCTGAGATATATATTCTTTCTTCTTTTAATGCCAGATAGGCAGTTCTGAAAAGTATGTTCATATAGCTTCTATCATCCTCGAGGTTTCCAACTAGCTAACACATTTTTGTGTTCACTTTCTATCCTTCCCCACTCATTCTTCTGTCCCCTGCTTCTGTTCCCTGAGATTACTTTCCAAATAGACTCCCTACCTGCAAATATTTTCTCAGGCTTTCTGAAGGACCTAGGCAAAGACAGTTATCAATACTAATCTTTCTTTTTTTATATCTTTTGATGATTAGCACAAACTAAAATATTAGCACAAACTCAAATGAAATTGGAGATTCATGCAAAAGGGAAAGTCTGAGTTTTGTTAAATTCCATTGAATAATTTGACACCAAGTTGAATTACCCACAAGTGATTCATGAATATGGCTAATAAGAGCTGAAATACCATAAAGCTGCCCTCTTCTCTGGATGCAGGGGGCCAGATTAAATAATTTCTCTGAGAAAAAAGTACTGAGGATTTCACTGCCTATTTTATCAGAGAGACACACTTCTTTTGTCTCAGGAATATATCAGAAATCTTAGCATTTATCTGGGTTCACAGCTATACACTAAAGAGATGATTCACAGTTTTCTTTGACTTAAAAGTGAGGTACTCTTATTTTTACCACGATTTGGGGTTTTCTTGGATGACAGTGAAGTCATTATCACCTTCACCTGGCTTTGTGCTACACAATTCTATATGAAAGTATTAGTTTTCCTACCCTTGTTAACTCCTGAAACTATAGGACAAACCAGTCTAATAGTTCCTAAAAAACTGGCTATGGACTGATCATATCAAAATCACTGAACTATGAGCTATGAGCAGCTATACACTAACAAATTAGAAAACCTAAAAGAAATCGATAAATTTCTAGACACATATGACCTACCAAAATCAAGCCATCAGGCTATAAAAAGCCTGAATAGACCAATAGCAAATAATAAGACTGAGTCAATAATAAAAAGTTTCCTAATAAAGAAAAGTCCAGGACTGATGGTTTCACTGCTGAATTTTACCAAACGTTTAAAGAAGAACTAATGCCAATTCTTCTCAAACTATTTCAAAGAATTTAAAGGGAGGGAACACTTACAAACTTCTGTGAGGTCAGCATTATCCTGGGACAAAGGCAAGACAAAGGAAACAATGAGAGAGAGAGAGAGAAAGAGAGAGAGAGAGAGAGAGAGAGAGAGAGAGAGAGAGAGAGAGAGAGAGAAATGAACTATCGAGCAATATTCTTCATGAACATAGATGGAAAAATTCTCAACAAAATAGTAACAAAATGAATCCAATAGAACACCAAAAATATCATTCACCATAATTAAGCTATATTTATCCTAGGGATATAAGGGTGGTTCAACATACACAAAGGAATAAATGTAATATATTATATCAACAGAATGAAGGCTAAAAATCATATATTCATCTTACTAGATATAGAAAAAGAAGTTGATAAAATTCTGCATCCTAATGATAAGAACCCTAAACAAATTAGGTATAAAAGGATTATACTTCAACATAATAAAGGCTGTATATGAGAAACTCACAACTGACATAATACCAAATAGGGAAAAGATGAAAGCATTTTATTTAAAATCTGGAATAAGACAAGGATATGTACTCTCACTAATCTTATGTTCAGTGTGGTACTAGAAATTTTAGCCAGAGCAATTAGGTAAGATAAAGAAATGAAGCACATAAAATTGGGAAGGAGGAAGCCAAATTATTCTGGTTTGAAGATAATATGATTCTATATTCAGAAAAAACTAAATATTCTACCAAAAAGACTATTAGAGCTAATAAAAATTCAATAAGGTTTCAGGACACAAATCAACATATGAAAATCAGTAGCAATTTTATATACCAATAAACTTGCTGAGGACAAAATAATGAAATCGGTCCCATTCATAATAGCTATGAAAAAAAAAAAAAGAACAAAAACCAATAAACAAAAACTTAGGAATAAATTTACCCAAGGAAGTGAAAGACTTTTACAATGAAAGAAATTCAAGAAGATACCAAAAATTAGAAAGATCTAATTTGATCATGAATTGAAAGAATTAATATTGCTTAAAATATCCATACTACCCAATGCAATTTACAGATTTAATGCAAACCTACCAAAATACCATTAGCTTTCTTTGCAGAAGTAGGGGAAATAAAAAAGATAAAACAGCCTTCAAATCTATATAGAAGCACACAAGACCCCAAATATCCAAAGAAATGCCAGAGAAGAAAGAGGAGGAGAGGAGGAGGAGGAGGGGGAAAGTGGGGGCATTGCAATACCTAATTTCATGACATACAATTGAGCTATAATAATTCAAATAGCATAGTACTGGTATAAAAACAGGCATTTAGACCAATGAAACAGCAGAGATCTTGACAAAGGTACCAAAAACATACATGGGGAAAAAGATAGCCTTTTTTATTTTGTGAAAACTGTATATACATATATAAAAGATTGGAATATGACCCTTATCTTTCAAACTGTACAAAAACTATCAAATAATGCATCAAAGACCTAAATGTAAGACCTATAATTAGTATTGTCTAGTAATCTAGTAATATTTCTAGAAGATAACCTAGGAGAAATCTTAAAACATTGGTCTAGGCAATGAATTTTTGGACAAGACTTTAAAAGTATAGGAAACAAAAGCAAAAATAGGCAAATGGAGTTACAGCAAACTAAAAAGCTTCTCTATATATAGCAAAGGAAACAATAAACAGAGTAAAGAAACAATCTCCAGAATGGGAGAAAATATTTTCCAACCATTCATCTGATGGAGGATTGAGATTCAGAATATATATGAAACTAAACAAACAATAACCCCCCAAAAATAAAACCAAAAAAATACTTAGATACAAAAAACAAGTTCAGTTAAAAAATGAGAACATAGCCGGGCATGGTGGGGCACGCTTGTAATCCCAGCATTCGGGAGGCTGAGACCGGAGGATCCGGGTTCGTGGCCAGCCTCAGCTACCTAGTGAGGCACTCCGCAACTTAGCGAGACCTGGTTTCAAAATAAAGAATAAAAAATAGGGCTGGGGGTGTAGCTCAGAGGTAGAGCGCCCCTGAGTTCAATCCCCAGTACCGCAAAAAAAAAAAAAAAAAAAAAAAAAAAAAGAGAACATAACCTGAATTGATACTTTCCCAAATAAGAAATGCAAATGGCCAAAAAATACATGAATAAATGCTCAGTATCATTAGCCATCTGGGAAATGCAACTAAAAACTACAATGAGAATTATCACACTCCAGTTAGAATGGCTACTTATAAAACAAAATCCAGCCTGCTGTGATGGCACACACCTATAATACCTGAGAAGCTGAAAAAGGAACTCACATAGTTTGTGTGATTATAAAGTATCCATCCATTAAGGAGAACAATATGGAAGTTTCTCAAAAAAAACTAACATCCAGTTATCCTACTTCTGAATATAGAGTCAAAGGAAATGAAGACAACCTACCAAAGAAATACCTGTTTATTGTAGTACTATTCATCATAGCCAAGATATGGAATTATCCTAGTTATCCATCAATGGATGAATGGATAAAGAAAATGTGTGGTATTGTACACATTTGGAGTATTGTTGAGCCATAACCATCCTGCTGTGTATAGCAAAATTTGTGGACTAAGTGAAATAAGTCAGGGACAGAAAGATAAGCATCTCATAATCTCACTCACTTTAAGAAGCTATAGAAGTCAATCTGAATGGAGAATATAATTACTAGAGGCTAGGAAGAATGAGGCGACAGTGAATAAAGAGGTTGTATAACAGGTACCAAAACACAGTTAGATAGAAGAAATATTCTACCGGTGTTCTGTATCCTAGATGGCTGATCATATTTTATAATAATTTATTATATATTTTTATAAAGATCTAGAAGGTAGGAACTTGAAGTTGCCAACTATAAAGAAATTATAAGAAATAAATGCTAATTTCCATGATTTGATCAGTACATGCTATATGCATATGTTGAAATGTCACACAGAACTCCATTAACATGTGCAATTAGTACATGTTAATAGTAAGCTATTTTAAAAATTACACTAAAATACATAATATGCAAAACATGTCAGTATCGGAAAGCTATCCTGGAAGTTTTTAATACAAAAATACAAAAATACTAAAAAGTCACTAAGGAACCTTTTAAAAAATACATGTTTCTGAATTCTACCTCTGGAGATTTGGACTGGGCAGTAGTGACCTGGAGTTGGCTCATTTTGATCTGTGTAAGTCAATTATTCACCTCTTTGCCTAATACCACATTGAGTGACTTCATGTTGGTGTCTTGAAATCAACTCTAGGGGGAGTATTTATACCATAGAAATTGGCAAATGCTATAAATGAAAGACCTCCCCCCACCCTACAATAGAGCTGGCTACAAAATGTTTACTAGCATATCACTGGATTAGGGTCATGGGCCCAGTACAACTTCCCACCTAGGTAAGGAATATGTTTTTAGAAATGTTAGTGTTTTTATTTCTGATTTAATCTGAGCTGTGCATATGATTGTACTATTACCCTTTTATTCTTTTTTTTTGCAAATATAATGTTTAAGGAATATCTGTTAACCCTTTTATTTGAAATATCATTGAAATTATTTTAATAAAAATACCAATTTGACTTGTACTATAGCAATTAATGTGAATGTCCTCCTTTTGGGACCTCATTATATTTTCTAAAGAAAAAAAAGTCTACATTAATTTAACCCCCTATATGGTATTTGTTCTATAACACTAAAATATTTATTTTGTTTTCCTTAATCCCAGTCATAGAATAAGTTTTTAACAGGAACTTATACAATATTGTTTTTACTAAGCCAAGTTGTTACCATGGTAAAATTTCATCTGGAATCTGGAGATGGGAGAGGCAGTCCATTAGTGAAGGTGTCTTAGTTCATTTTCTAGTGCTATAAGATAATACCATAGACTGGGAATTTATAAACCATAGAAATTTATTTGGCTCATAATTCTGGAGGCTTGAAAGTCCAAAAGCATGGTGCTGGCCTGTGATGAGAGCTTTCATGCTGTGTTATCCTGTAACAAAAGGTGGAAGGGCAAGAGAGGATTGAACACATTTTTATAATAAATCCACAATGGTAATTGCTAAGTTACTCCCATGATAAGACTCTTACCTGATAACCTCTTATTAGGCTCCACTTCCCAATATTGTTGCATTGGGGATTAAGTTTCTGTTACATGATTTTGGGGGACATACTCAAATAATAGCAGAGGGGTCCTAGTTCTCTTTTTTACAGGTACTTATAATTATTAAATAATAAACACAATGAGGTTGAAGAATTTAGTACATATTTACAAAGAGAAGGAACAATGATTCTCAGCACAATGATTGTATTTCTTTACCTGGCAATAGTGATTTGAAAGACCTGTTAAGGTCATTTATGTCATTTCCAATAGAGTTTACACTGATAAACTTGAAATAAGAAAATTGCAATTTGGTTTTAACATGAAGTAGAAATGTCAAGTTATTCAATATGGTATAGTATGCTGCAAATTGAATTAGGTGTACGAAAGAAATGTATTCTGGCTTCGGCTTCATCATTTTTTATGCAAGTGCTATGGGTCAAGTCACATAATCTTTTCAGCCTTGATTCCTTATTCCTAAACTAGTTTATTGATATTACATAGCTTATTCTGAGGCTCAAATGAAATAATGCATGAATGAGAATTTTAAATATTCTATATTACTCTTTAAGTGCAAGAAATCATTAGCAGTTTTTATTTTGAAGACTTAGGAATAGCATTATCTTTTATTAAGTACAATTCAATCTAAATATATATCTAGTGTTGATATATGCCTTGTTAGAACTTTAAATGATTAAGTCATTGACAAGTTTGGTTATCTTATTTTGGATGCCATATTAATGATAATGAACTGATTTTCAAATTTTTTATGTGTCTCTATTTTAATAGAGACATGCATTATTTTGTAATATTTTATGTATGAATGATTATACTGCATAAGATATTTTTATCTTACTTGAAGATGAGAGTATAAATAAGGAAACTAATAGCTAACATTATCAAGTTCTTACTATGAATAAGAAATGATGCTATAGGACATCATAATTATTAGTATACCATTTTGTCCAGATGAAAAAACTAAAGTGTAGAGAGAATAATCAATTTCCCCAAGCCTAATGGCTAGAGGATGATAAAAGTAGGACTCAGGATTATTCAAGCTCATTAGTCACCTTTGCTTTTGTTCTCACCTTATCCTCATCTTCATCACTATACATAAACTGTACATGTAAAATTATCAGGATGAGGGTAAGGTGAGAAAAAATATATATATAATTATTTCTTTATGAGATTGACGCGCTACCTACCACACTAATAGGGCGACTATTGCTTTAACAGTGGCTGCAAACTGCCTGTTATCTTTATAGTATATAAATTCTGTCAATCACACTCATAGTAACTGATAACTAATAAATGGTATAATTTCTCAATGAAATGTAGATTTAAAGATCAAGTGGGAATTTCTCCCAAAGAACACTATTATTTGTTTATTAAGGTAATAATTAACACATTTTTGTTATTTTTGAATCCCTAGGCTTTTCTCTGTGTGTGTATTTAAAATTCTCATAGAAGCCATAGATATAATAGTCCTCATTTTTCAGATGAGAGACTGAGGAAATTTTGCTGAGTTTGAATGTCTGATCACTCAGCTCCTGAGTGGTAGAACTGGACTTCAAGCCAGCCTCACAGACCCCCAACCCATCAAGTTCTCACTGAGGACACGTGGCACATGGTGTGTAGAACACTACAGGATATTCCCCATTAGATCTGGTCATCTCTGGGTTGCATTGTGATTTCAAAACTTTGTTGACTGAAGGAGAAACATTCAGATTGTACTACAATTATGATTAAATAACAAATTGAGGGCTGAGCTATTGTAGATGTTCTCAAAATAATGTACTTTGGTTCTAAACTAGGACCTATGAGAGGATAAATGCTGTACACCTTTCTTCTAGAATTGTAATAGACATATAAGCCACTTATTATAATTTAGATGTTATTTAATATTGTGTTGGTATAATTTTTAGCATTTCTATATACTGGTATCTGGGTGGTAAAGAATAATACTTGCATTAGAATCTTGAAAACTGTAAAGTGTTCCATTTTTTGGAAACGGCCACAATCTAAATGCAGGGGGTAAATTGGACAGGGAGAAGTATCCCTTTTTTGTCATTAAAGTGTAAGTTATATTATACCATCCTCATAATATCCCCTTAGGTGACTGCTCAGGAATAAGCAGGTTTGTTTTTATGACTAGACGTGCTCTCCCATAAAAACAAACTCAGGTTTTCATAGCTAAAGATTTACTTGTGTTTTCTAGTTAAAATGAAACAAAAATTGTTTTGGAATTAAGAAAAATTGAAGAAAACATGCCTATTAAAGTGTTGGTTTGTCAGAAAGTTTTAAAAAGGAATGTGTTAAGTGTATTGGTGTTATAAATAAAATCTTAGAGGGAATTTTATTCATGTGTAGGTAGTTAAAAAGTATTCCAGAGGGATGGGGCTAGAGATGTATTTTTTCTAATACTTAAAGTTAATGTTACTTTTGTGGTACAGTTTTCTCAGAAATTAAGTTCAAGTGGCTATATCCACATGTAGTCATGAGTGTTTAGATAATTAACAAAAATAGCTTACTTCTATTTTAATATGATACATTTATGAAAGGTTTTATGTTTAGAAATAATAAGCAAACAGAAGGAACTGTTATTATTTGGGCATTCTCCTACTTAATGAGTAAGTCCTTTTTAAGTTCATAATATAAATGAGCCACTGTAAGCTGATGTGGAAGATTTCTAAATCTATGCAGTTTTTTAAAGATACAAAGTGCTTATTTATTTATTTTTATTTATTGGTGCATTGTCATCATACATCTTAATGAGGTACAAGCTGGTAGAGACACACACATGCATACAGCACTCATTTAACCCTTCCCCAATTCCCACCCCATTCCTCCCCTCTCCCTCCTTCTCAGGTTCGGCTTAGTGATTGACTTTGAAAAGTTTGCGAATGTATATCATGTGCATTAGGGTGTTTCCCTCTCCCCCCTTCCATGACCTTCAGTTAGCTTGCCTTCTTTGCTAAGGTTTCTCCTTCTTTGTCTAGATCCTTCTGTGACTCATTTTCTCTCTAGCTTCCACATATTAGGGAGAGCATCCTATTTTTTACTTTTTGTGACCGACTCATCTCATTTAGTATAATGTATTTGTTTTAAATAATTAAATGGTTCACAATTTAAAAAGTACAAAAAGGCATACAGTGAAAAATAACTATGAAAAGTTTTGCTTCATCTCTCTTCCCATCCCCAGAGGCAACAAGTATTACCTGTTTGTGTATCCTTACACAAATGTATGTATGTATGCACACATATGTGTGTGTGTGTGCGCGCGTATATATGTATACAAAAGCCAAGGTTATTTTCTCTTGTATTCCTTCCATGCAACCTTTACACTCATGGTGTTACATCTGATACACAGTTTTGAATCTTGCTTTTTCACATGTGTATATTAGCGATCATTCCAAAGTTCAAGTAATGAGTTTATATATTTTTAAATGGTTAGAAACTTTCTTTTTGTAGATATTTTGTGATATAATTAACCAGTTATTTGTTATGGACAATACTAATACTATTACAAACCATATTGCAGTGAATAACATTTTATATAGTCATTTGTTAACTTTTTTTTTTTTTTTTGCGGTACTGGGGATTGAACTCAGGGGCATTCAACCTCTGAGCTACACCCCCAGCCCTATTTTGTATTCTTTATTTTGAAACCGAGTCTCACTAAGTTGCAGAGTGGCTCACTAGGTAGCTGAGGCTGGCCGCGAACCCGGATCCTCCGGTCTCAGCCTCCCGAATGCTGGGATTACAAGCATGCGCCACCACGCCTGGCTCATCATTTGTTAAATTTTTTAATGTAGACATAAATAATTATGTCTTTGAGAGAAATACTGGAAGTAAAGTTACTGGATTAAATGTATGTGTTTCTGCAATTTTCATAGATATTGTCAAATTATCCTCTGTTGAGGTTGCACCTCTACAGTTTAGTTTTTGACAAGAAGCAAATAAAAATGCTTGTCTCTATACTGCCTGGCCAAACAATATTTCTAACCTTTGTAATTTTGCCCATCTGCTAGGTTAAAAATGGTCTATTAGTGCAGTTTTATTGTCATCACTCTTATTCTCTTATCCATGTGTTTAAGAGTTATTTGTGTTTCATTTTCAATGAACTATCTGTACATTTTATTTGCCTATTTTCTACTGGATAATTTATCAAGTAGTAGGTGTTCTTTACTGTATATTGGTTTGAAATATGAGTTGCAAGTATTTATTCCAGCTTGTCACTTTTCTTTTGTCATTGTGGTTTTTGCTACACAGGTGGTTTTAAAAATGTTTTGTGTTATAAAATTTGTCAGTCTTTTGATTTATAGCTTCTCTGTTATATTTAAATGTGTCTCTCCTCCACCAAGATTCTTCTGGGTTACTTCTAATACTCTTGTTTTTTTTTTTTTTTGCGGTACTGGGGATTGAACTCAGGGGCATTCTACCTCCGAGATATACCCCCAGCCCTAGTTTTTTTATTCTTTATTTTGAAACCGAGTCTCACTAAGTTGCGGAGTGCCTCACTAGGTAGCTGAGGCTGGCCGCGAACCCGGATCCTCCGGTCTCAGCCTCCCAAATGCTGGGATTACAAGCGTGCGCCACCACGCCCGGCTCTA
>PVLC010029957.1:0-19969 GCA_004027655.1 Graphiurus murinus
TGAGATGGTTATTTTACATTCTTTTTGTAATTGGTTCCTCTGTATTCTGTTATATTTTCTTTCATTGCTATTTTCACTAGAATAAAATACTGTTTTTATAATTCATTTTTTAACAAGTAATTTGTTAAAATACATATGTTAGTTATTCTTTAATTGTTACACTGTGTATTATAATATGCATCTTTAACTCACTACAAGCTAATATATACATGTAGTTTACTACTTCTTCACACTGTTGCAATCATACAAATACAGACTTTATTCTGCATTTACCACATCTCACCATTCTTTCTTCTTTACTGTCCTTCATTTTCATCCTCCATAAAGTTCAAAGTTAACTGTGTTTTCTACTTTTCAATTTGTGTTTTCATATTTTTATTTGGGTAATTTTCCTTCTGCTCAGAGAAACCCTCCTATATTTTTCTTCTTATAGACATCTGCTAGGGAAATGTTTCCTCCATCTTTGTCTGAAAAATATTTATTTCATCTTATTTTTATTTTATTTATTTATTTTTTTTTTTGCGGTACTGGGGATTGAACTCGGGGGCATTCTACCTCCGAGCTATACCCCCAGCCTTATATTTTATTCTTTATTTTGAAACCGAGTCTCACTAAGTTGCGGAGTGCCTCACTAGGTAGCTGAGGCTGGCCGCAAACCAGGATCCTCCGGTCTCAGCCTCCCGAATGCTGGGATTACAAGCGTGCGCCACCACGCCCGGCTATTTCATCTTATTTTTGAGGAGCGTTTTCACTGTGAATAATATTCTGATTTGGGAGTTGTTCTCTCTGGGCTCTATAAAGTCCCCATCCCTCCCCCTTCTTGTCTTGGGGGCTCTGCTGAGCATCACATGTCACACTCACTCCTGCCCTTTAAACATGATGGTGTCATTTTTTTTTCCTTGAGCTGTTGGTCTTATTCCTTAGTCCTTTTCAGCAGTTTAACTATGATGTGCCTTGCAATACTACTTGTATTTATTTAGATGCAATATGTTCAATTTCTGGAATATCTGCATCAATAGCATTAATATTTTAAAATTTATTTCATCTGTCTTCAAATACTAATTTTAACCTATTACCTTTTCCTTCTGAGACTCCAAGTGCACACAGACAAAACACTGTTAACATTTTCTATTTGTCTTTCAACTGTTTTATTAATTTCTTTTTATTCTGTTTTATCCCTTTATTATTATTTTATACATTTATTTCTTTTTTATCCATCCCTTTTTATTCTGTGATTTCTTTGGGGTATTGTATACTAAACCATCTTCTAATTTGTGTGTGTGTGTACTGTGTGTATGTGTGTGTATACACATGCATATGTATCTAGAGGAAATTATTTATATATGTTGATATTATCACATTATCAATAACTGATTTCCATGGCTATTATTCAAGGAAAATAGAGCTGGGAAGAATGATAGAATTTTACTCATATGTGCTTACATTTTTTGATAGTTACATTTTGAGTTTAAAATTATGTCAATGTTAGTAATTCTAATTAGGAAAGCCTTATTAATGCATATTTATAAGTGCTGTAAATTAAAGTCATGAAAATTAGTCTTTTCATAATACTATAATGTGATTTTCATTTCATAACATAAAAATGATATAAAATGTATGTTCTTTAGAAATAAGAAAATATGTTTGGGCATCAAATATTTCATTATAAGTAAATTGCTAACATTGTGTTTTGCAGATTTAGATTTTTATTTCCTTATATATATGATTTATGTCATTTATATGGTCTATTAGTAGTGTGTTTACTACTTAAAAGTCATTATCAGCTTATGTAATTCTCAATGGCCTCTCAAATGAGACAAACGTAAAAATAATTGATATTTTAAAGTACATATGAGGAGAAGGAAGTTTAGAGGAGATGCTACTGTGGGGACTGGGTTGAGTCAGGATGTGTTCTATTGATTTCTAAGAGCAAGACCTCGTGTCAGTTATCTGGTTGTGTTTCAGTCATAAACTGGCTGCAGGTCACAAGAAAATCAGATGATAACTGAAGGTGGCAGCATGTGGAGAGCCATATTCCCTTTTCATATCAGTTTTCTAGGAGGCTGCTTTAAGGATTAACAGGCTGCATAAGACTATTAATCTACCATCTCCACGCATCTCTGAGTATCTCCAGGTCTCTGTCAATTAAAATCCTATGACTTTGCAAATGGACAAAGTTACTATATATGTGAAAGTCTGAGAATCATTGAATAATGAAAAATTCCTCCTACCTAACTGTGCAAGCAGCTTATGATTGGCCCTGTTACCCCAACACTTCCTGTTTATGCTCATGCACTGATCATATTCTCGAGTGGGCTCCACTTTCAGTTCATGTGAAGTTTTTCTCTGTAACAATTATTTCCTACTTTCTTACTACTGAAATTGACATGCACATGCCCTTTAATTTAAACAGTGTTTTCATCTCTACTAAACTAACAAAGCATTCTTTGTTAGTTTTGTTTTTTCTCCATGTCCTCTGGTAAGGAAAGTAATTTTATTTTTGCTTGTGAGAAAGCAATGGTTAGTTTATGTAAAACATAAATATATCACTCAGCAGTAGGTCCATTGCTTCTGCACAGTACAAGTGGAATATGCAGTATTCTTGCTAAAATGCATTTACCCAAGTTTCAACCCAGTCTCAGAGAAACAGACACAATTAAATACTTGGGTGTAATAGCATTATTCCTCAATACAAAAGAGTAAGCAGAGATGATTTTCTGTAATATTCAGGAAAATGGTGATTAATCATTATACAGCATTGTAAAACTTATGTCAGCAGTCACATTATTACCTCAGGCTATTTCTCTTGAATTCATTTTTTTTTATGTGAAGAAATGAAAACTCTTATGGGCGATAGAATAGCAATTTTGGTATTATGTCATCTCTGTTTAAATGGTCCATTCAAAGCCTACCCCTTTCTCACCTTAATGGTTTGGAATGGCAGGAAGGAGGGAATTGGAGGAAGGAGGGAATCATAGATTTTCTTGGTATCCTGCCAGCCTTTAATGCAAGGCTGCCACAGGGGAAGAATGGCTATAACCTCAACAAGGAGTAACTCATCTCCCAGAGGCAATTCTGAAGAAATTCTTCCATCTTTGCTTTTGCAAAACATTATGATTTCCTATGAGAAGAAAATGACTGCACATATGGAATAAATATCACTCAGGAATTATGTATGTGACACATGTAGGGATTGCTGGATTAGCTTAGTCCTTATGCAAAAAGGCTCATGTAGGAGACATCAAACCTTACATGGAAATGAACTTGTGTTGTCCCAACTGTGCAGTTGGTATTGTCTTCCATATCCTAATAGATACATACATGATAGGAGACCCTTAGGCTAGACTTTCCCATGTGACCCCTTCCCATTTAACACTCCTGCTATGCCCCTTGCCTGGGAAAGCAGTGTTATTTGCCTCAGAACCCAAGGGCAACTCTTTTATCTTTTGAACACATTCAGCAGGATGTTTAGCTCACTGAGTTGCTGAGAATACTACATCAAAATTCAAAGCCTGAAAAAGAACATCTCTATTCTTTGAACATTGCAGGTATTTCACCTCTAGAAGCGTCCATTGTCCCTTCTCTCCTTGTACTTTCTGGGCCACAGTGTATCCCTCACTAGTGGTGAACACCAGCTAAGTAATCTATCCCATCATAGAAATATGGCCTAATCACAGCCTTTCTGTAAAGACAAAATCTAAGGAAAACAAACAAATTTTTGTAATGAGACTAATAACTAAAGATGTTTTTCAATACTACTCCTCCAACCACCATTGTCACTACACAGGCAAGTTTACCACCACAGTTATCACATAAAAATCTATCAAGAAACATGAACTGACATTTTGACTGCTTTTTAGCTATAGCTATAGAAATCTGAACTTGTTTTTCTTTTTCTCTTTTTTCCCAAAATTAAGTGCTAAATTTACTATTTTACTTCTCAATTTTATTTGAGTTACAAGCACATATATCAAATTAGGACACAACAAAAATGAACCAGGAAGAGCAAGAAAGAATTGTATTTATGTTCCTATCACTCTGTATCTCAGTATGGTGTATAATTACCATACCCCAAGAGAAGTAGTAAAAATAAAAAGAAAGCAAATAAAAATACAAAAATAATTGCACTTATAGCCCTGTGATCATTTTTTAGTAAAACCACACAAGATGTCCTATAATATCTTACTTAAAAACAAGCTAGACCCAGGGACACTGTATAAACCCCCTATGCTTTGCCAATCAATTCCAGAATGGAAACTAAGGGAGTTTGAAGTGACTTAACTTGTGTAAATTATGAGATATAATCAAATATATGGGAACTACAAAATAAATACAGAATCAAGATTTTCCTGGTTCTAACTTTAACTGCAACTATTCTCTAGCAGGCACAATTAATCCAGTTAATTCACAACATGTCCCATTGGATATTCATAATTTATTTCATGACTTACTATGATTAAAACATATTGAAGGCCAGGTGTAGTGGTGCATGTTTGTAATCCCAGCATTTGGGAGACTGAGACCAGAGGATCCAGGTTCACAGCCAGCTTCAGCTACCTAGTGAGGCACTCCACAACTTAGTAATACCCTGTTTCAAAATAAAGAATAAAAGTTAGGGCTGGGGGTGTAGCTCGAAGGTAGAATGCTCCTGAGTTCAATCCCCAGTACCGAAACAAAACAAAACAAAAAAACAAAAACAAAAACATAAACGTATTGAAACCTTTTTAACATGGAAAATGGAACTTTGAAACCGATGAGCAAATAAAAGCAAGCACCTCTTGCCTTTGAATCTCAGAGGATAGAAGAGAAGGGACTCTCTATGCCAGAGAAGAAGAAGACTTTAAATATTAGCCTTTAAGGGTCAAGGAAGGAGGCAAGAATCCCAGGTCCAAAAGTGGCCTGTAATACCCCTTTTTCCTTTGATTTGGAGCTTTGAGTTAGTCTCACCTGGTCAGGTAGAGATAGTAATTTTTTCAGGTGGCTCTAATGAAACAACAGCAAAAGGATAGATAGGAGGCAGTGATATCATTTTATCTTAGGTTATCCCAGAGAAGCGATACAAAGATTGTCTCTTTTATGGATTATATGTGGCTACCGGTCTTATTGAAAGAGGCTGTGCATTCACTACACAAGGAACTTATGAATGAATAATACCAACCACTTTAATTATAGCATTATGAGCAGGTCATATCCTTATACTTTAAACACATTGTTCTTTAAACAGAATAAGAATAAGAGCACATCTTTCTGATGTTATCTGTGGATTTCTATTTCCAATCATTCTTTGATAATTTGGAAGAGAGAAGAGTAAAACTTACATATTAATATTTTGCAATACTAGTCTTGTGTAGATTTCTAAGGATGTAGGGTATAATTTGTCTGCATGTATATTATATATATATATATATATATATATATATATATATATATATATATATATATTTTATATATAATCTCCAAGTACATAGTAGAGTACTCAGTATAGGTAACTAAACAACTGGAATCAACAAATGAGGGAAGGAGACATTTATGCTGTGAAATAAGAATCTCTTCGCTTTTCTTCCATACTCTACTTACTTTAGTATCTCTCCTATCTTCACTTTCAGCCATGGAAAATCTCTCTTCCTGCAATTGTTCCCTGCCATTCTGGACTTAAATGTCCTTCACTTTGTGAGGAGACCCCGAACCTGCACAGAATGACAGTTAGGTTGTGGTAGCCTAAAGACCTTGAGAATGAGAGATTGGGAGGAAGTTAGAAAAATGTGTCTTTAAAATTTAATTTGAAGATAGTGTCTGCCTACAGTAAACTAAGGAAAGAATGTAGGAAGGGTTCTAAAAGATTTTGGGATGGTTGTGAGGAAAAAAATAATCTTCTTAAGAAGGATATATCTTTAGAGAAAAAGGGATATCTATTACCACTGTGATGGTAAAATGCATAAGCATTGGGTGGAAGCTGAAAGCAAGAGATGTCTTCCTGAAATGTCTGTCTATATACACTTCAAGGGTTCCCTTGCTCTGGGCACCGATAATGGCTTCTCTCCAATTTCTCCACCTAAGCCTGGTTTCCTAATCAATTTTCATGACACTCCTGTGTCTTGTCTGTTTGTTTGACCTCTTCTCATTGGGTAGCAGTAAGAAGAAATCAGAAACAAATCCAGTTTTTCTGGGACTTACTCTAGTTTCCCTTCAAGCATGCTAGCCTATTTTCAGTTATTTTATTTCTCTTCTTTTGGATATCATATGTTTGCATGTATTTGCCTACTGGTTATCTTAAAGAAAGATTATTAGGTGAAGTATGCAAGAGATTCGAAAATACATTTTGAAGATTAATAAAACTCCAAAACTTGTTCAGATGATTTTTAATTTATCCTAACAATGTATTTGTGTCTGTCAATCTCCTTGGAATAATGCTATCTAATAAAATGCATTATGAGTCACAAATAGGAACCATATATGTAATTTAAAATTTTCTAGTAGTTACATCATGTGCCTTATCGAAAGGCAAAATAAATAAACTTAATTTAATTTAAATAAACTTAATTTACTTAACTCAGTATACTGAAAATATTTTCATTTCAACCTATTGTCAATACAGAAATTACTATTGAGATATTTTTATTTTTTCTAAGTTAATCTTCAAAACCAGTGTGTATTTTACATTTACAACTCATGCATATTTAGACTAGCTGTATTTTAAATATTCAATAACCACATAAGTTTAGTAGCTACATATTGGGTAGCACATCCTATTTTGAGAATAATTTATGGGGGGCATATCCTTTATACAATCACAGAAATCATAGCCATTGTCCATTTTACAGCTATTACTTTGGTATGAGATTTGAACCATGTATTATTGATGACTAATAACAAATAAAATAGTCAATTTTTGAATTAATTTCTTTTCAAATCTTCAAAACTGGAGTTGGAATGTAACTCAGTGAAAAGCACATGCCCCACATGTGCAAGGCCCTGGGTTCAAACCTTAGTAACACAAACAAAAAAATGTTTCTATAATTCAACTCACAGACATATTTGTCAGAAGTTTTAACCAGATACAAGAGGTTTATTATGGCCCCAAAATTTTAAAAAATGTTCTTTAAAATAAATTTACACTGAAGCATATAGGAAAATAAGCAGATTATCTTGGTAAAGTCCCACACACAGTAATTTCACAGTTTCTGTAATTTTATGCATGAAAAATACAGTTCCATCTCTGAAGCTACTAAAATAATTGGACTATCTTCTGATCTTCTTTTGAAAGGGCAGAGTTATTTCATGGACTACCAGTTGATCTGCCTCTTTCTCAGGTACAACTAATCCTGACACCCTTAGTATTTAACAAAAATTAAATCTTTCAAATTTATTATAGATTCTTCCTTCAATTTTCACATAATTGACTTTTACTTAAGTGTACAATTTTGCAAGTTAATTTATTGAATGAATGTGGGAATCAAAGGCAGGCATTGGTATCTCTGGCCTTAGCTCACTGGTTTGTGAATTGGGGATTCCCAGTCATTGATGAAGTTGCACCTACCAAACATTGCACTGTTTTTAGAGTTGTTTAGCTCCCAGTCTCTAGATGTCTAAATGCAAGTACTTGGTGGTAAAATAATTCAGGGGTAAGAAATAGAATAGTTTTATCTGCAGAGAATCAAATCCTATTGATGAGATCACTCAGAAAACAAATATTTTTTTCTGAGTAACACAAAGATAGGAATAATCTCCAGGTCTCTCAAGCTGGGGAAAAAAAGAAAAGAAAAGAAAACAGAATACAGAGAATAGAAACAACAAAAGAGCCTCTTCCTTTGTGTTGCTCTCTGCTTACTGTGACTCTGATGCTGATGATTCCCAAAGGCATCAATCCATCTCTACTACCTTTTACACAGTAACCCAACAGAGCCTTAACTGCCATCTGCTCTCTTTCAGAGAAAAAGTGTCTTTAGATGTCCCATCTCTAATCTATACATTTTGGAATTTTGTTTTCATGTGCTCCTAGACCTAAAGAGGCCTGCATTAGACCTGAGTTATTTTAAGGAGTTTCCCCAGGGTTACCATTCACAATTTCTGAACAGAAAGCCTATAGAGAAAATGAGGCAAATGTCCCATACCTTGATGAAGCTGTCCAGTCAATTCAGATAAGGGAAAACCTGTTAAAATCATTTGGGCTTAAAATGATCTCCAAAGGACAGAGGTGTCTATATTTTTATTTATTTACTTTCAATATACTTTTATTGGTGATTTGTAATTTTGCATCGCAGTGAGGCTCGAAGCGATACAAACATACAGGCACACAGCACTTAGTGTGCTTTACTCCACATACCATCCCTCTTCCTCCCTGTCCCAAAACTTGTAAGATGGATAGTGACGTTTTCATTTATGAACACAGAATTATTTGAACTGTGTTCCTTCATAAAGCTTCCTTTTTCCCCTCCCCACCTTCTACCCCCCAACCCCTTCAGCTATTCTTCAGCTGGTCTGTTGCCTCATTTAACTGAAGTCCCTTTTGTTTCCTGTTTTTCTCAGGCTTCCACATATGAGAGAAAACATACAAACCTTGACTTTACGATACTTGCTGATCTCACTCAGGATGATATTCTCTAGCTCCATCCATTTTCCTACAAATTAAATAATTTTGTCCTTCTTCATGTTTGAGTAAAATTCCACTGTGTGTATATAAGACATTTTATTTATCCATTCATCTGTTAACTTATACCTAGTTTAGTTCCATAAATTGGTTATTGTGAATTGTGCTGCTATAAAAACGGATATGCATGTATCACTACAATATTTTGACTTTAATTCTTTTGGAAAGATACTGAATAACAGTATCTGGGTCATATGGAGGTTCCCTTTCTAGTTCTTTGAGAAATCTCCATACGGATTTCCATTGTGGTTAAACTAATTTATAATCCTGCCAACAGTGTATAAGAGTTCCTATTTTCCCCCATCATTGCAAGCATTTATTGTTTGTGTATTTTAATAAACAAAAGGAATTTTAGATGAGTCAAATTCTCATAATAGATAATATAATTCATTTGGTGTGATTTTGCATGTATTTTTATGCCAAGAATTTATCACCCAGAGCAGATGTTGGAGAATAGGAAAGAGAAGAAATTAGAGAAGATTAAAGGACCCACACATAAAAAATATCTAAACAATGCCTGATATACAGTAATGGCTTAAGAATTTGTAGATTTTCCCCTTCACTTTTTACCCATATCCTAATGTTATTGTGTCAAATAAACATCTATAATATTGGGTAATATTTCAAAAGTATATCAACATTGTAGTTTAGCTTTATGACACAAAGAGCTTAGTTCTATTTTACTCTTTTTTGGAAATACTCCTTTTGAACAAACCATTTTAAAATACCATCACTTTTGCAAAAAGCCACACTCTAAACTGCAAAAAATACCTTTTCTTCACTGAACCAACTGCCAAAACATTTGAAATTGTTCTCAATTTAGAAAAATCTGGAGCATAACAAAGAATTTTCCAAAAACCCATTCAAATGATGTGGATATTCCTTTCAATCAAAGTGATATTGAAGTGATCAAACTCCTGACATGCGGAAACAGGGTAACTAGTTTGCAAAGTGGGTTTGGTGCAATACAGACCTAAAATTTAACCCATTTGTCAAAATCTGACTTCTTGATCTCCAGCAAGTTAGTTTAGATTTCCAAAATTACAAATCAGAGATAATGATCCTCTATCAGTAGCCTTTTAGGAAGGCTATATGAAACACCAGATATATAGTGATCAGATATTTGCCTGGAATTCTATGAACAATTGTTATTATTATAGTGTTCCATACAGATGAAGTTATGATAGCATGGCACTCCCTAGCTTAAAATCCTAAGGTAAGTTACTTACAATAATTATGAAGTTCAGACTCCTGACCATGTGTGTGGGGCCTTCTCTTGGCATTTACTAACATTTTCTGCTTTTTTCAACTATTTGTCAGCTTTGAGGACTTCCCTATAGTTCATGGCACATGCGCAACTCCTTCCCAGTACTTACTGTTTAGACACTTACTCAAACTGATAAAAACAGATACTACACTTGATATTAGCCAAAAGACTTGGTTGTCCATTTGTTGAAAAATAGAATTAAGCCCTTACCTCTCACTCTGCACTAAAGTCAACTCGAGATGGATCAAAGACTTGGAAACTAGACCAAGAGTTTGAAATTTCTAGAGAAGGGAATAGGTCCAACACTTCAACATACAGGCACAGGTAGAAACTTCCTAAATAAAATCCCCAAAGCTTAGGGAATTCAAATGAGAATTAATAAATGAGACTGTATTAAACTAAGAAGCTTCTCATCAAAGCAAACCACCAAGAGTCTAAAGAGAGAGCATACAGAATAAGAGAATATCTTTGCAAGCTATCCCTTTGATACAAGACTAATACCTAGAATATACAAAATACTTAAAGACTCAGCACTAAAAAATAAATAACCCAATAAAGAGTGGGCAATTGAACTAAATAGACACTTCACAAAAGAAGAGATACAGATTGCCAACAAATACAGGAAAAATATTCAATATCATTAGCAATCAGGGAGCTGTAAATCAAAACTACACTGAGATTCCATCAAATCCCAATCACAATGGCCATCATCAAGAAGTCAAACAATAACAAATGCTGGCAAGGATGGGGGAAATAGGACCTCTTCTACACTGTTGGTGGTACTGAAAATTAGTGCAACTACTCTGGAGATCAGTGTGGAGATTCCTCAGAAAATTGGGAATGGATCCACCATATGCTCCAGCTATACCACTCCTGGGTATCTTTCCAAAGGGACTGAAATAAGAAAAGTATAGCAATATATACATATCCATGTTTACAGCAGCACAATTCACTATAGCCAAATAATAGAACCAACCTAGTTGTCCATCAATAGATGAATCAATTATAAAATTATGGCATTTACACACAACGGTATTCTACTCAGTAATCAAGAAGAATAAAATAATTTCATTTGCAGAAAAATGAATGGATTTGAAGAACATTTTGTTAAGTGAAATTAGCAAGTCACAGAAAATGAAGGGTCATATGTTTTCTCTCATATTCAGAAGCTGTGGAGTAATCGGAATACCAGAGGGACTTCAGATAATGGAGAAGAAACTTCAGTGGAGCCAGGGAAGAGTGGGGTGGGGAGGGAGGATCAATGAAGGAATCACTTCCATTGACATTGTGTCCATATGTGAGAATACCAATGTCAATCTCAATATCCTATACGGCAAAGTGGGGAATGGGAAGGGAAAAGCTGGAGGAAAGCCCACCAAGTGCTGTGTGCATGTATGCCATTATCACTGTGAACCATATTATGATATGAGACTATAATGCATCAATAAAAGTATATAAAGACATTTATTCAATAGTTTTTCAGTGAAAAGATCCTTCAATCTCCTCACATGAAGTATTTAATGGAGAAGAAAACTAAGGCTATGAAGTAGTTCTTACCTAGTAAGCTCTTACGTTGTGGAGAGAAGGGTTTAGCTCCAAACCTGTTTCTCTCTCTTTTTTTGTGGCACTGGGTATTGAACTCAGGGGCTTTCTACCTCTGAGCTACACCCCCAGCCCTATTTTTTATTCTTTATTTTGGAAAAGGGTCTCACTAAGTTGCAGAATGCCTCACTAGGTAGCTGAGGCTGGCCGAGAACCCGGATCCTCCGGTCTCGGCCTCCCAAATGCTGGGATTACAAGCCTGCACCACCATGCCCAGCTTACCTGTTTCTCTTTAAAGCCCTGCTTTTCCTTATTATATGCACGAAGGTAGGTTTACCATGAAACCAATGAAAAAGGTAAGACTCAGGAAGTACCAAAGCAACGTGGGCTCATTAACAAATATTTTTTTTAAAAAGTAAGACATTTTAACTAGGCATGGTGAAACACACCTATGTTTCTAGTACTTGGGAGGATGAGACAAGAGGATCACAAGTTGGAGGTCAATCGCAGCAATTTAATGAAATCCTTGGCAACTTACCAAGATCCTGTTTCAAAAACTGAAAAAGGAAAAAAAGACTGAGACTTCATCTCAGAAGTAGAGTGACCCTGAATTCAATTCTCAATTAAAAAAAAAAAACAAAAAAGAGTCCCAGCATTCAGGAGGCTGAAACCAGAGGATCCGGGTTTGCGGCCAGCCTCAGCTACCTAGTGAGGCACTCTGCAACTTGGTGAGACTCGGTTTCAAAATAAAGAATAAAAATAGGGCTGGGGGTGTAGCTTGGAGGTAGAATGCCCCTGAATTCAATCTCCAGTACCGCAAAAAAAAAAAAAAGAGCCATTTTAAACATTTTAAATCAAATTGATTACTATAATTTCATATTTTCTCTTCTATTTTTTCTCTTTGTTTTGTTCTATTTTATATTTTTTAGGTACTAGAGATTGAACCCAGTGGCACTCTACCATTGAATTATATCCTCCACTTTTTTTACTTTGAAACAGGTTGTAGACAAATTGCTAAGGCTGATCTGGAATTTGTAACCCTCCTGCCTCAGCCTTCAGAATAGCTGGGATTATAGATGTGTACTAGTGCACCCAGATTTTCTTTCTATTCTCAATTTCCCTTCATGATACTTTCAGCTGCAGATTCAGAATTAATTTTCAGAATTAATTAATAGCAATGCCATGTAAATTTTAGGACAGTTGTAAAATTTGGGGAACCGCTATGTAACTTTTTCATATGTTATCTATACATTATGAAAGCATCATGGTTGTGTTTTGGGGTAGTGACTAATTTTATATACACTTTGAGATATATTATTGGAAGCAGGTCCTACACTATGATGGCCTCCAGTAACCTTAGTCAAAAAAGAACTGACTATAAATGATATAAATACATCCCACTAAAATCAGACAAAATCAATACCCCAGCTTTCCCTTAGGCAGATTCCAAAACTTTTTTTTCTTTTTTTTTTTATAGGTGCATTGTAATCATACATCTTGATGAAACTTAGGGCAATAAAGACATAGGTGCAAACAGCACTCATTGAGCCCTTCCCCAGTTCCCACCTTGTTCCCTCCTTCTCCTTTCCATGCCATGCTCAGCACAGTGATTGATTTTGATAAATTTACTTCTTATGGCTATATGATATCACCTGATATGAGTTCAAGTGATAGAAATTGGAGTTTGTCTAAGTCCATGAGAATTATTCTAACAAATTACCCTAAGTTTGGTAGTTTATAAATAATAGGAATTTAATTTTCACAATTTTGTTGAAATTTTGGAGGTCCCAAACAATACACTAGCAGTTTCAATGTCATCTATAAGCTTGTTTTCTGGTTCATTAGTAGGATATTCTTGTTGTATCATTACATCATAGAAAAAGGTAAGGCTGATCTCTGGGGTCTCTTTTATAAGGGCAGTAATCCTGTTTAGAAGGGTTCTGCTCTCATGATGTAATCACCACTGAAGGCCCCCACTACTAACACCATCATATTGGGGATCTAGTCTCAACATAAGGATTTATGTGAAAGCATAAATATTTAAACCATAGCAAGAGTAGAAATAGACAGTGACCTGAAATAATTATAGTTCAAATATCTTACTTTTCAGAATTCATAGAATTATGAAAACATAATTCTATGATCTCTCCATAGGTCACATAAAGGGGTTTGTGCAACTTTGCTATCTGCAATTAATAAAAATACAAATTTTAGTAAACCATAATAAAAAGTGGGATGAGCTTCCCATTTTCTCCAGAAAATTGCTACTTGAAAATGGTTTCCTGGAAAGAAGTATTAAAAGGATTGATAGCCAAAAATACAGAGCTAAAGTACTCTAGAGGTACTCTAGGCAGTAAGCAAGAAAGATGTTTACTAAATTGTATTATTTTTTTTTGTTAATGAGATTTTATGAGAATTTTTAGTCTTTTAAAATTTATAACTTGATTTATTTTTATTCTAAATATTCATTCTCATAGATGATTTTGAGTTTCTAATATTTATATGCATGAATTTCAAACCTCTCACTACCTTGATTTACCCTGGTATTCCAAAACTATGTTACTCACCTATAATTCAAGGTTATATGCACTTGTGCAGTCTTAGGAATATACTTACATTACTATTTCTCTAAAGCTTTGGTATATGCTGAAGCAAAAGAAAAATTGTAGATGGTGTGTGTCTATTCATGCCCTTAAGGATCTTATAAATAGATAAGACCTGAAAGAAATGTCATTGACAATAAAATATGAAGAATATAAAAAGGCATCCCATTCTATATCCTATTATTACTTTATTTTTGGTGGAACTGAAGATTGAACTCAGGAGCACTCTACCTTCCCAGCCCTTTTTAATTTTTTTTTTGAGACAAACTCTAAGTTTCCCAGGCTGGCTATGAATTTGAGATTCTCTTGCCCAAGCCTTTCAAGTAGTAGGGATTTTGTGTATGTAGCACCATGCCTGGTGATTACATTTTCAACTCAGAAACTTGGGTCTGAGTATACATTTCCTAGTTATTGGCTTGGCTCTCTCAAAGCTACAGAGGAAAAAATTGAAGGAAAGCTTCAACATGGTCTCTCGGGTTCTCTGGAGTGACACCGAGTGCTTTCCTTCTTGCTTTCTGGGCTTGTTTTCAGTTATATCCACCCCATGGGATATGTATGGTCTGTTAGTCAGTGTTTTTATCCTGAAAAGATTTTAAGTGCATATTCTTAAGGAATTATAGTGGTTAATATTCTGCAGAAGACAATTCTGTTTAAATCATATACTATCTATAAATGTTTAATATTCCAAGTGAATTAATATACTATTTTTATATAATGATTTTGAAGATAGCTGTAACTGCTTTAAATATCTCTACTGGAGAATATTAACTGTATTTAATTAATTTGAAAAGCTTAAAAACATGCTGTGTCCTGAAAATCTATTTAAAGATTTATTTGATAAACTTTTATCATGCAAATATTTCTTAGAATTGGCTTCATAACAATACTATCTTAATTTGTATAGTGTATTTTCTTCTAAAATTTCAGACATAAGAGCATCATTAAAATATCAGAGCATAGTTTGCTTAGTTGACGTTTTAGAGCAAACAAAATTCCATTAGTCCATTATCAGCATGAGAAGTACAAGAAAGGATGGATGGATGCCACATACTTCCTCTACTACCCCACAAATTGGTTGGCTAGGAATATGACATTTTTCAAGGCTCTATATTGCTGTAATAATGAGTATCATACCAGGTTTGTTTTCTTTACTTTAGCATCCTAAGAAAACACCTCAACACACTTTGGTATCATTTTCCCAGTGATGGACCTTAATGGAAAACTCAGGGTCTTAATTCAGAATAGAAGCTATGCTTTTTACTTGAATGCATTAGAGAACACACACATACACACACACACACACACACACACTACTCAAAGTCCAAAGAAGTAAGAAGATGCTAGCTTTGGAAGCAGTAACTTTTTTTGTCTATACTTTTTTAACATTGAAATAGTGCCTCTGTATATGTATATCCTGTAGATTAGTACAGTCTCACATGTGATGAGTTCTCAATAAACACTCATAGACTAAATAGATTAGGAAAGTCAAAATTAACAATGTAAACAGGAAGGCAAACAGAACTCTACCTAACCTACCAGCAATCTTTCTTCTTTTAAACAGGGATCCATTAGTCATTTCTTTAGTAGAAATATTTAAATAGTTGTAGATCTACCTAACTGTATTGCTATAGAGCTTACACATTTCAATCATATTCAGAATTCCACTGCAGACATTGCCAAGTCTTTTGGAAAACAGTAGCTAACCTCTGCTAATGAACTTTCCTTAACCTATCAGTTTAGCAACTAATACTAGAAGAATTCAAATGATTCATTGTAATTCCTTTTTAGTTCTTGACTGTGCTAGGACACTGGGAATAGATTTAGGATTGGCCCGTGCATTTGATAAAGATGATGCTTTAAGAAGTCATCGGAATTAACCTGTGGTGAACTGTTTTGATAATGGAGGCTTTATCTAATTCAGATAACTACAGTGGTTACCCTTCTGCTTTTCACCATATTACAGCATATCCAGGATGGTATTCCTGCCCTTCATGATGATATTAATAGGACACTTTTGTCAGTTTTAAAAAACTTAGTTTATTAAGTAGAATTAATGGAAATATGTGGTTATAGCACCAATTTAAGCAGCTAAAAGTACTACTTTTTGAAAGCTATCATGGAGAGTATTCCAAATTTTATTTAATCAAGACCCTACCAATGGCCATTTAAACTATTTCTAACATTTTGTTCATATTCATGTGTTTAAAATTTGGTACTATCTTAGCTGGGTGTGGTGGCGAATGCTTGTAATCCCAGTACTTGGGAGGCTGAGACAGGAGGATCACAGGTTCTCGGCCAGCCTCAGCTACTTAGTGAGGCCCTCTGCAATTTAGTGAGACCCTGGTTCAAAAAATAAAAAAATAAAAAATAGGGCTGGGAGTGTAGCTCAGAAATAGAATGCCTCTGGGTTCAATCCCCAGTATTTCAAAAAATAATAATAAAATAAAATTTGATAGTCTCTGAAAAACACTATTTAATAAACCAGGCATGGTGGCTCACACCTGTAATCCTAGTATGTGGGAGGCTGAGACAGGACAATCACAAGTTTGAGGTGAGCCTCAGCAACTTACTGAGGCCCTATTTCAAATTTAAAAAGTAGTTCAATAAAAAGAGCTGGGGGTGGAGCTTAGAGGTAGAATGTCCCTGGATTCAATCCCCAATACCAAAAAATAGTTGATAATTTTATGCCCAAAGACATTGGATTTAACATTTAGTCTTCACTAAGAAGCACCATTTATATTTTTATACTAAAAGTCGCACATGCCTCTGTCATTTGCTGAAATACTATTGCCATTTTGATAACGTGTTTTTTTTTATATTTGGTGTTTGTTTACATTTCATGACAGCTTGACATTGTTTTTTAATTGAACTGCAAGCACTTTGAAATTTAGTACTACTAATTTAGTCACAGTGAAAGAAAAGAAGTGTATGTCACTCCCTGGCAGTGAAAAATCCTGTCAAATTAAAAAATAAATAAATAACATGGGACTGGGGTATAGCTCAGAGGTAGAATGCCCCTGGGTTCAATCTCTAGTACAATAAAAAAAAGAAGTATATATATGATCTATATTTGTATTTTCAAATACAAACCCAGAATCAACAGCATTGACATCACCTTAACTTCATAAACATGAAAGTTTGAGTAGGTCTAAGATAGATCAGTCAATCACACACTCTGAAGTTGAGACCCAGCCAATTTGTCTTTTTACAAGGTTTGAATGTTCATGATCTGTGCTCTAGTTTAAGAAATACTAGTCTATGTTTATTCCATCACTTTAAAAACTAGTGACTATCATAAAAAGCAGCATATGACAACCATAAACCTATTTATAATTTTTGTTTATTCCATTTACTGTGAATACACATATATTTCACAGCAGAAGCAATGAACATTTAGATAGAGGTGTCTGCCTCTAATTCTACTGAAGCTGGAAACACATGGTATCCTCCTAAAAATAAACAAATACCTATGTTCTATAACATGTTTATCCCCAAAATTCAGACAAGAGATTGTGCCCCTGTTCCAGTATTACAGAAACGCAGTGTTATATTCATATAAATGCTAGTGTAACTTTGGGAGAGCATGAAAATGGAATTGGTGGACCAAAGAACATGTATTGAGCACATTTTCTTTCTCACTGTAATGTAGATAATGTTGTACCTATGACAACATATTTCAATGAAAGTTCAATATTAAACTGCTTAGCATCTGTATACCTGAAAAGTGAAAAATGGTATCTTTTTTCCCCAGGAAAACACCACATGTGCTTGAACTTATTAGAATAGTAGTCACTATCAATAGTCCTATATTTGACACCAAGAGCATCATATTTGACAAGGAAAATTAATACTAAGTCAGTGAGATGCAATTCACATCCCATTCAAAAACTAACATTTTATGCCTGGTAGTCTCACATCATAATGTAGTTCACAGTGAGAGTGACATACATGCACACAGCACTTGGTGAGCTTCCCCCGGCTCCCTTCCCACTCTCTCTCCTTCCCCATACATGATAGTAAGGTTGGCATTGGTATTTTCACATACGAACATAATATCAATGGAGTGGAAATATGGCATCCTATTAGAGTGTTAATTTGCATTTTTCTTATTACAACTGCAGCTAATCACCTTTGCAGTTATATTTCCTATTCTATAAACATATTGTTCATGTCTTTAACTCATTGTCCAATTAGGTGGTATCAGTATGTTTCTCAAATGTTTTACTTGACAATCTGTATATGAAATATTTGCTTCTATGTGGTTAAGTTGACCATGTTTGTTATGTTATAGCTAGAAAAGTCTTACTACTTTAGGGATTAAATATAATTCTTATGTGTTTTCTTTTATAACCTTTATGATTTTAAGCTTGTATGTAAATATTTAATCAGTTTCAAATACTTCTTAGTATATGGTGTGAGAAATAGAAGAATTGGTCCAACTTTATTATTTTTCCAGCCAGCAAATTGTTTTCATATATGAATTATTATATGAAGGTATTACTACAGTAATATAAAAGTTTCACTAAAATAATATTTATCCCTCTTGTTAACATAGAAAACAAATATAAAGTGTTTTATTCAACAGACTACTTGGTAACTCGTAGTAATGTGTAGGGATAGTTCTCTCTACTTTTGCTTCTACAGCATTGGTCTTTTTCAGAGATTTCCAAATTTATTTCACTTGATATTTTATAATACTTTAAAATGTATTTTGTCCAGTTTAATACAACTTACTGGCATTTTTTGTTTAGTCTGATATATATGCATTCACTCAGGAAAGAATATATATTATGTCTTCCTAAAGAATAGATCTTTGTATGTTTATCTATTTTTATTCAATAACTACCATTTGATACTGAAACAGTTCTAATTTTGAATCACCTTGACTTTATAGAAGAAATTACATTTAGTAATGTATTTTAAAATTTTAATGTGCCTCTGCCATATGATGTTAATACATTGTTTTATATTTGGCTTTGACATTCAAAAGTAGGATGGATATTCTTTATGTGAAATGTTTTGGGCTTTATATAAATGTAATGATATGTTCACAGAATAATTTAAATGTTATCCTACTTTTCTATTCATTGGAACAATCTGAATAGCACTGAAATGAGTTTTTCTTTAAAGGTGTAGAAAAATACCTTGCTTCCCTTACTAATCTTCACCAAAGCTTTAAGAAATGTTGTGTGCTCATATGAATGTGCCACTTTGAATCTCACTGCAATGTATCAACAAAAATAAAATAAAATGAAATAAATAAAAATAAATTTTTGGTTTATTTGAAATTAAAAAATGACAACCATAGTAGGATTTGATTTTTATTGTCATTTTTTGTATTTTCGAAATACGAATAGAATCAAATAATAGGAACTCTTTGTGCTCTTTTTGTTGTTTTGTTTTTACTCAGCATTATTCCTGGAGATTTCTATACTATTGAATTCACCATATACTAACTTACATGTCTATATACTTACTTTATAAATAAATCACATCACTCTTCATGGATTTTAGGTTATTTTTTACATGGGCTATTTACAAACAATACTGCTAAGAATGTTGTCATTTTGTATATAACTCTACCTCTGTATTTATCTTTCTCTGTATCTATCTACAATTTTTTCCTCAGTCTGTATCCAGAAGTAGAATTTTGGAAATATAGTAAAGATAATACATGTTCAGATTTAGTAAATAATTGTTAAAGAGTTTTTAAAAGCCACTGAGCCCATTCTATCTTACAGCAGCAAAGTATGAGGATATTGGTTGCCCAAAAGCCTGCCAATTTTTTTTTACTCTCCAATCAGTTCTCATCACATAGTTAGTTTACACCGGTATCATACTGTGATTTTAATTAGTGTTCTCCAGATTACCACTAAGAATGAGCATCTCTTCCCCAACTTACTTGCCATG
>PVLC010029958.1:0-11763 GCA_004027655.1 Graphiurus murinus
CTTTCACCCCAAACATTTTGAGAATCATCACTTTCATCATCTTCCCTAATTAGGAACCCAGGAACAACAGCAGCAACAGCCCTCTTGCCTGTTTTATCATCTGGACAACTCCAAATACCACTACCTTTCTTGTTTCTATTCCATATATGTGTTTTGCTGGGGATTGAACTGAGGGGTATTCTACCTCTGAGCTACACTCCCAGCTTGATTTTCATTTTGAAACAAGGTCTTGCCAAATTGCCAAGACTGGTGTTGAACTTGTGATCATCCTGTCTCAGCCTCGCAAGTATCAGGATTACAGGCATGCACCACCATGCCTAGCTCCTATTCTTTTCTTTTTAGTGTTATGGGAAGAAGTGAGAAAAGGAAATGTAATAAAATGCCCTCTGAAAGCAACTGCTGTTTATTTGTTTAAAAATTTAAAAATTTTCTTCAAAACAAAACACAAATCTCATCAATATGCCAATAGATCCTCATAAGGCATAGACATAAAAGAAAAACCTTAGGTTCCTAAAATACACACCAATGCCAACACACCTTTTCTTTACAGTCTCAGTAAAGGATCAACCTATTTTTCCTCCAAATTGCTCTCTCTTTTACTGGACTCTCCAATTTTAGGTATGAATAGTCCCCTTACTGTTAAAAACCCATATTTTGCTGACTCATTTATGTTTTCTAATGCAGTAGTAGCTCTGACCCTCAAGTAATTGCTCATATTTTTCCTAGAGTCTTTGGGTTCAGAGGTATAATTGCTTAATTCGAGTTCATGAATAGTCTTATATTACTCAGTTCTAGTTTTCTCATAAATTCTGTTGCCTGCAAAATTTCTTGAGTGTAAAGAGCTCTTCAGTCTTACTGCTGCAAGGCCCCCATTAGGCACACACCTCTCTGGATCATGGCAATTGCTCACTGGTGTTCTTAAAGTAGTACATCCTCAGGATGCCAGACAGGTGCCAATTCCTGAGTCTTCAGTGCCCTGAGGTCAGATTGTGTGCACACTGACTGTCTGTAGTGCCTCTTTTAATCTCTCTATTTCTCAAACTTCTTTGGCTTCTCTTTGGAATGTATCCCCCAACCCCCTTAGGGCCATAGAAGCCAACTCTAGGACCTGCCCAATTAGTTTTTCAGACATGTCTGGGCATCCCTGAGTTCCATCTTAGATCCAAATTAGTACTCTATATTACCCCTTTGAAAAATTCTATATCTTCAAATCCATTTTTTTTTTTTTTTGCGGTACTGGGGATTGAACTCAGGGGCGTTCTACCTACAAGCTATATCCCCAGCTCTATTTTTTATTCTTTATTTTGAAACCGGGTCTCACTAAGTTGCGGAGTGCCTCACTAGGTAGCTGAGGCTGGCCTCGAACCCGGATCCTCTGGTCTCAGCCTCCTGAATGCTGGGATTACAAGCGTGCGCCACCACGCCCGGCTTGGGGATTTTGTTGTTTTCATTATTTGTGTATTTGTGAGCTTAAGTAAATTGGAAATTATTTTATGTCCACTGAAAAGGACAAGTTTTGAAATGTGAAGTGGTAGTTTTTGCTGTTCCCTTCATTCATGAGCTGAAAACATGTTTGACAGATGTTTACATTTTTACTACTCATGTTTTCAAACTTTTTAAGGATTATATATTATTAAAACTATAATAAGATTCAGTTTAGATTTCACTCTTTACATATTATTGTGATTAATAATCGTGTATGGAGGGGTACTGGGGATTGAACCCAGGGGCATTCTACTTCTGAGCTATTCCCTTCAGCCCTATTTTTTATTTTTATTTTGAAACTGGTTCTCATTAGATTGATGAGAGTCTCACTACTTGCTGAGGCTATCCTAGAACCTGTGATCCTCCTGTCAGCCTTTGAAGTAATAGGATTACAAGCGTGCGCCACTATGCCTGACTGTCATTAATAATTAATAATCTTTAATTTTGGGATTTTACTCCAATATGCCATTATTTAACTTTTTAAACCATTAACTTTTAAAGTCTTAAGGGAAACATTCTGCTGGAATTTGATGATTGTCTTGCTTTTAGTCCTAGAAATTTCTCTAATGTTAAATTAAAGGAAAAGATTATATTTCTCTAAATCAACTGGTTAATTATTATGCTGAACATAAAACTCACTGGATTTATTGCTTGACCATTTAGTATTTCCTTGCTTATCTTAAACTTGTAGTAGTATTTTCCAAACAGTGAATTTACTAAGTCTGATATCTGCATTCCCTTATAGTCATTTTCACATTAAAGAAGCCTGAGAGGGCAGCTGGGGATATAGCTCAGTGGGCAAAGTACTTACCTACACTGTCTGAAGCTCTAGCCCACAGAGAAAAAAAGTCCAAAGAGTATGTTTTTTGAGTATGATGTACTCTGCCAGTTAGGAGCAACTGTAACTTGATGAGAATTGTAACTAGAGAAAGGGGGGCAAATGTCAATAATTGGGTGTATATTGTGGTCAGCAGGATCAATAGGTAGAGAGTAGTACTAGCAGTGAGAAGCCCTTTCTTCCTTCTCTTTCTCTCTCTTCCTTTCCTTTCCTTTTGACTGGGATTTCATTATGTTGCCCAGGCTGGCCTTAAAATCTCTATTCTCCTGCCTCTCCATGCCCACTGAGAAGACATTTTTTTTTTTTTTTTGCGGTACTGGGGATTGAACTCAGGGGCATTCTACCTCCGAGCTACACCCCCAGCCCTATTTTTTATTCTATAGTTTGAAACCGGGTCTCACTAAGTTGCGGAGTGCCTCACTAGGTAGCTGAGGCTGGCCTCGAACCCGGATCCTCTGGTTTCAGCCTCCCGAATGCTGGGATTACAAGCATGCGCCACCACGCCCGGCTGAGAAGACATTTTTTAATAAATAATTTTTCATGAGGTATTACCATTTTTACCTAACCATTACCTAACCATTTTTAATAAATTGCACATGGAAAGAACAATGAAATATGTATATATCTCATTTTAACTCTTGACTCTCTTACTGATTGCCTTTAATTTTGATGTACATATTGAAATAGGTAAGGCTGAACACCTAGACCAAATTATATTTTATCAAATGACATTTTAATTAATCTTGCCTGTCTTATTTTGGAGATAACTTTTATAGGATGGATAGAACAGTTGGATTTAGTCAATAAGCCTTCAAGAGCATCGATTTTTCCCAATGAGTCTTAGACTCCAATCTATAATGTAACTAATTGCTAGGGCATTAGCTTAATTGCTTAGCCAGAAAACCCTTTCTAGTCAGTTACTGACAAACAAAAACAATACCAGGATATAACTCGTTATTTTTATTTGAAAAATAACAATTAAGTTTAGCAAAGTGCAGGCTAAATTCTTCATTATATGATCAATGTAAAAATTGAGATTCTCTAACAAATTTAGTTGAGCTAATCTTTTCCCAACAAACACACTTAATGGAAGAAACTACCATTAAATTAAAGCAAGATGTTTTACATTGTTTGCAAGGAAAACATTTTCATCCAGAAGAATTACACTTATTAATGGATATCCTGGCTCATTCTTTTAACTCAAAGTCACAAGATGATATATTTGGTTGGTGTTCCATTGGGAAACTTTGTCAAATGTCAGTTCCTGCTTTGGATCTTGGTTGACTGGATAATTAATATGAAGGAAGTTCAGCCTGAATCCCTTTGGGAACATGAGAAAAGTAGAAAATAAACTATTTTACATACATATTATTGTACTTAATACTCTCCTGATATGTTGAGAGCTAAAGTTTCCATCATTATTAAAGCTTATGTTTCCTGTCCACATGTCTTTTCTTAGAATAGTAGACTATAAGACTCTGAATAAAATTGAAAATTCTATTCCTGTAATGATCAATGTAAAGTAGCATATGAGTAATTGATTGCTTAGGTTGGTTAAAAATGAGTCACAATATATATTCCTAGGATGTATGAAGCTTTGGGTTCAACTTCTAGCATCAAAAAACAAAACATAATAAAACAAACAAAGAAATCCCAGAGAGGTTTATTTTTATTTTCGTTTTGAGAATTGGAACTCTAGAAAGGAAAACAAATATCAATGATTGAGTGTATAATGTATTTTACCAAAATGTGTATTTTGGTTCTGGGATTGAACCCAGGGGCATCTACTTCGGAGCTATACCCCTAGCCTTTTTTATTTTGAAAAAGGTCTAGCTAAGTTGCTGAGGCTGGCCTTGAACCTGTGACTCTCCTGTCTCAGCCTCCCAAATACTAGGATTATAGGCATGCTCCATTGTGCCCGGCTATAAGTCATAATATTTTAGAACTATTTATAGAGGTAAGGGTGATGTATCTGCTATTATTGAAGAATAGACAATAAATTTATTCTTATGCAGATGTGCAAAGAATATGTGGATTTTATTTATCTATAACTAACAAAATTTTCCTGAGTCCTCAATTAACTCAGTGAAATGGATAATTGGGGTACGGATTAAAGCTTCAATTTGTCAACTCAAGGTGAAGCTTAACTTTAGACAGTTTCTTTTTTTATATACATTTATTGGTACATGATAGTTTCACATCATAATGTAGTTCATAGAACAATTTGATTAGGGAAACATCTGGTCAACTAAGAGATCAATTCTTTACCAGAAAGACTTGTTCTCTGCCTACCTCCTTCATATGAGACATTTAGATGGAATGTTTGAGAACCTCACTGAAGGGGTGTGTGCCTCACACTGGCCTGACTCTTGAATTCGCATCTACTGATACCATTAACTTGTGGTCACTCTGGTTCACTTTTTGGATTTTTTGCTGTGTTCATAAAAATCTCTGGCTAGGGAATGGTGGTGTATTTGTCTTAACTAAATCAGGACCTAATTATTTTTTCTCAGCGACATCCATTTGGTCCCTGCTGACACTGTAGATTCTGCATATTTTCTGGGTTGGTCTCTCATTCACTCCCAGGTGCCCATCTAGAAATATTTGGCTATAGGAGGACTTTGATTTCCTCACTATAACCACCTTAGCTGAGCTCTGAAATACCAGCAGGAACTTTTTGGATCTAAGCTCTCCTCTGGATCGAATTAATATTTTACCCTCACATAATTTGACCCCTGGCTTTTTTCTCTACCTCTCCTTTCTTTCCCACCATCATTTCTCCTGGAAAGGAAAGTCTTTCTTCTCCTCCTTCCTCTCTGAAAGAACTTGCCAATGTCAGATCAAGGGTTTTGTCTTTCCCATGTTCTATAATAAAACCTTGTGGCCTAATTTACCTGACATTGTTTTTAATATACTTATGGGATTTAAATAAATTTGGGAAAAAACTTATTTGTTGTTCCAAAGCAAATTTTGATATGGAAACCCACTGATTACCTGTGTACTAAAAAAAATTGCAGTTAGTATTAAAAGCTTAATGTTTTCATTCATTCTTGCTTGCTTGCTTCCCTTTTATTGTTTTAGATCTCAGCTATAATCATAGCCTGGAGACAAATGGATGAAACCACTTAACTACTCTTTCATTCAACAAAAATTTATTGAGCATCTTTTATATGCTTGGCAAAATTTCAGGTGCCTATGTACTATTATAAAATGGCAAGCCGGGCGTGGTGCTGCATGCTTGTAATCTCAGCATTCGGGAGGCTGAGACCAGAGGATCCGGGTTCGCGGCCAGCCTCAGCTACCTAGTGAGGCACTCCACAACTTAGTGAGACTCGGTTTCAAAATAAAGAATAAAAAATAGGGCTGAGGGTGTAGTTCGGAGGTAGAATGCCCCTGATTTCAATCCCCAGTACCGCAAAAAAAAAAAAAAAAAAAAAAAAAAAAAAAAAAAAAAAAAAAAAAAAAAAAAAAAAAAAAAAAAAAAAAAAAAAAAAAAAAAAAAAAAAAAAAGGCAAACACCAAACAGAAGAACACAGTAAGGAGAGGCAATTGGAAATCTTGGAGGGAGTTGTGCTGTTCTTGGTGGTGAGTGGGGAAGACCTCACTGAGGACATGACTTTTAAGAAAAATCTTAAGGAATTGAAGCAGTCACCTAATATCTGGGGGAAAACCATTTCAGACAAAGAAAGCTAGCAAGTTCAAAAGCTTAAGAGCAGAAAGTGTGCCTGCTTGGAACAAGAAAGGAGTGGAGATGAGCTCAGACAGGTGTCCTAAAGGATATTATAACTGGTCAACTGAAGCAGAGGCTGACTGGCTGCTTCACTAATTGTTGCTTCCATGGTTCATCTTTCTTTTTTGGTACTGGGAATTGAGCCCAGAGGCATTCTACATTTAAGCTACACCCCCCAGCCCTATTCTATTTTTTACTTTGAAACAGGGTCTCACTAGTTTGCTAAGGGTCACACTAAGTTGCTGAGGCTGCCAGAGAACCTGCAATCTTCCTGTCTCAGCCTTCCACATACTGGGATTACAGGTGTGTGCCACCATGTCTGGCTCATGCTTCATCTTTCACTCCCCTCATTCCCAACTTCTACACACAGAGATTGTATTCCCAAATTAACCACTTTCACTTAGTTAAGACTTTATCAGAGGCTCTGCTTTATGGAGATTCCAGGTAAACAAAAAGATTTTTTTTTTTCTATCTTCTACTTAAGGGGCACAGAATTAGCTCATCTATCCTAAATATCCAGAAGGTTGCCTGGCACATGACAAAAATCTCACTAGTTATGTGTCAAATTGAATGTAAATTGCCTCTCCCATTAATAAATTAAGGATCAGGAATTTGGAACTTCAATGCTGAGGTACAACTATCAAAATGATAGATTATCTCATAGGTCATTGAACTAGACTACAGGAAGTTCAAAATGCATGGCAGCAGGGAGTGGAGTTGAATCACCTGTATTTAGGGACAGACTGTCTGCACTGGGTATTACTTACTAGCTCTGTAAATTTGGAAGTTACTTAACCATTCTGTGCTGCAAATTTTTTTTTTTTATCTCTAAAATGGAAATCATAATAATAGCCTATTACTCAAAGGCTTGCTGTGAGGATTAGATGAGTTACTATACAGGACAAGCATAAAAATAGTAAGTTCAATATATGTGCTTTATATAATAATTATTAATATTGATTCCTACATAGCATGATGGAGACCCAGTATCAAATTAAAATTAGTGACTATTGATAGGTCTTAAATAAATCTAACAAAAGTATTTCCATATATTTTAATTGTTTTTATTTACAAGTACTATTTATTCTAATAAATAAAATAGAAATATATAAAGTCCCACTGTCACAATATAGCCAAAGTTTTATTTTATGCAAGTATAAGCTTATTTGCTTGTTAATATTGTTAGTTTAAAAAAGAATTACCTACTCTATAATAAATATTAGAATTTCATCATATACTAGCTTATCCTTGAGCCCCAGGGAAGATGCAGACAACATTAATTTATTTTGTTTTTTGTTGTCATTAACTTATGGACCAAACCAATCTAAGTCTCTAAATTCCAAAATTTCACCATTTGTGAAGTTGAGATCACCATGCCTCACTTCCATGTTTGGGGTAAAGGCCACAATGTTTAGGAAGCATAGGACTTGCTATGTAGTGGATGATCATTACTAATTTAAATAGGTGCTAATTGGAAGGGCATTCATTAGAATCTCTTCCATACTCCAGATTTCTCTGAGCATGATGCTATGATTTTCTTCAGAAGAACCCAAACACAAAGTTGAAAACTTACAAATGTTTCGTTAGTACTTAGCAAGTGAAACTCACTTTCATGAAAATAAATGTCTCAGAGATGGGTGTTACACATTGAAAGCTTTAGCAGTACTAGTTACAGAGTTATTTCAGCTGCATTTCAATTTTTAATTTAATTCAGTAGGTCATAATGGGAACTACTAATAGCAATCTCACCCAAGTTCTTTGAATTCTTTAACTTGGCATTATGTTCTGAGCAAATGGTTTATTAAACAAGTTGCTTGGAAGGCATGATACCTTGGTTCAGACACTTTGTGTTTTACAGATTTTAAACTTCTACTACATGCTGACTTTGACTTTTAAGGTAATGAAGATAAGGCAATGAATAGAACACTAGGCTTAAATTAAAATTAATCTCTAACTGGATAACTTTGACTTAACCCTTACTGTTTAAGTCTAGAGATTATGCGTTTATAGGAATGTGGAGGATTATAACAGATATTTCCTACTTCCTTCTACTTTCTTCATCGGTTCTTATGCCAATAAACTCTTTAAGGAAGGTCCTATATAGACTTAAGACATTATTAATTTAGCACTTGGGAGCCTCAGAATGAGAGTCAAATACTGGTAAAATACTGCTATATTAATTTGAAGGAGTAGAAGAACTGGTTGATTTTAGTCCAGATAGCTGCCAAATTTAGGATGCACCACCAAGCTACTATAAGGCTATTTCTGGATGCCATTATATGCCCAATTTAGCATTTTTACTACTTCTAGAAGTGCCATAAACTTGTGAGCTTGTAATCTGACATGTAATAAAAATAAAAGAGAAGAAAACATGACTTCCTTTCATTCATCCCTCTAATAGAAATGTATTTACAACCACTTTGACTCCTGAAACTCTGGAGTCCTAATAACATATGCATGTGAGATACTTTAGCATAATAAAATTGTGTCTTTTTACATCAATGTTAATTAAGTGCCTTAGGCAGAGAAGGTACCAAATTAAATGCTGCAATAAATTTTTTTGTGACTTCATTAGGGGAAAGGTGATTATAGCATAAACAAAATACTGGAAGGAAACGCATGTAATATTTTTAAAAGGGATTTTAGAGGCTTAATGTGAACTTACATTTAATTTGAAATGATACTGAATAATTACTAAAAACAGTTGTGTCTGTATTAAAACTTTTACTAAAATTATTTTAAAGTCATTTCTTCAAAAAGAAGATTTCTAGAGCTCAATTGCTCTTTTCAGCCACCTTGAGAAAGCATTTAGGTAATTTGAAGCTATACAAAGTGCCAAAAGCCCAAATGACCAAAAATCTTAGAATGGAGATGAAAGCACTCTATTAATTCTAGGCTATTTGGGATTATCATTTTTTCAAAGGCGTTTCCTGCCCAGTTTTAAATATCTGGTGCAAAAGATGATAGGCAAGCGACTTTTCAATAGGCTGCTTATGTTCCTTACTCTTTTCTTCTCACAGTGACAGTCTTGATTCCCGCAGTGATTTTCAGCCTGCCTCAGTGTTGGATTTCCATTGTGACTGTTGACTGCTGACACAGAGCCCAGAGCCCTTGGCCACTGGATCTGAAGACTGCAGGAGACAAGAGGTATGTTAACTCATCCTTCTGCCTTTAGGAAGGGTAAATTGTGCCCAAATAGTTCCAGATGAATAATTTTGTTTTCTAACCAGAGCAGAAAAAGTTAGGAGAGGGAATTTCTTTCAGAAACCCATTTGCATATGTTCAGACTATTTCTATGCTAATGCCCTCGCAACTGCAAATAAATGTTCTAAAGTGAACAGGGGCGGGGCCTCCCACAGGGTCAGATTAGTACATGCCTGGGATTAGGCATCTTGGCATTATAGGTTCATTAACTTGCCTGAGAAAATTCTTTTTAGGATTAAAGAACCCCATAGAACATAAGAATTGTTATACATTTTATTTTGTGTTAATTAATGTTTCTGTTGCCAGTACTTTCCCATCTTCTCCCCACCTTTTAACTTACTCTCTATTCTTTCCTTTCACTTTTTTTCTTATGAGGTCTTTTTCTCCCCCCCTGACTGTTCTCTTTCCTCTGCATTTGGTAATGACTGAACTCAAAGTTGAGCTCACACCTTGGCATCTTCTCTCTGACCTTTTATATTTCATTGAATGCCAAATTCTGCAAACGATGCTTCAGAAATGACTCCTGATTTAGTTTCTCTTTTCAATTGTGTTGCTACCATTGTACTTCAGCCTGTTATACTGTTTTACTTGGGTATAAATCAGCCCCTATTGTTTTTTTCTTGCTTTCATTTCTCTCTAGCTCAGGAGAATATCTAATGCAATACTGCCAGAGTGGTCTTGAAATATGGTGCAGCTTAGAATTTACCCTGTGTTTGAAACTTTTGATGGTTCCAAACTATTGCAGAATGTCTTCCAAAATCCTTGACATGGCTCTGAACTTTTCTCCCCCTTCACAGCCAATGTACAATTTATCACCCAATTTCAACCTAAATGTTATCTGGATGACAGGCTTACTAAACTACAGAAAATTTCCACAACACACAATAAATTTCCTGATATATTTTTCCCAGTTCTGTCTCTTTGCAATGTTATATCCTTATCTAAGATTTTATTCTTTCAGTACTTACCCATTGACAGTGAATTCCTTTAATTTTTTTTTTGTGTGTGTGGGGGGGTGGGGTGGGGTGGGGGGTGGGTAATGGTACTGGGGATTGAACTCAGAGGCATTCTACTTCTAAGCTACACCTCCAGCCCTATTTTATTTTGAAATAGGGTCTCCCTAATTTGCAGTGGGCCTCACTAAGTTGCTGATGCTGGACACGAACCTGCGATCCTCTCTCAGTCTCCCAAGTACTGTGATTACAAACATGTGCCACCATGCCCAGTGAATTCCTTTAATTTCTAATAAACCAGCCAATTCATCAACCAACCAAACAATAATAGCAGCAGCTACACTTTATTATGCATTCCTAACATGTCAGGACTATGCTGAACATTCTAAATACATAATCTCGAGTCCTTACCCAGATATCCTCTAGGGAGTTATTATCACCATTTTACAGATGAAGAAGCTGACATTTGGGAATGTTTGTAACTTTTATCTTATGCTGTACAGATAAGTGATAGGTGACATATCTTGGTAGTTACCAATCTAATACTTTTCTTTTTTCTTTAAGAGAAGCCTGATTTTTTTTTTCTTGCAATACATGTGTAACAGAGTGACCAGGTAAAACATTACTACAAGAAAAACAAAGTCCCCTCCGTATCACAGCCTCTCATAGGGCAAGGAGCAAGTGGTCTTGTGACATAGGTTTAGCCAAGGAGACTTACTTGGCAGTCTCCTGGAGATCTGGGCAACACTATGCCATCTTGTTATTGGTTATTGCCTTCCGTGTGCCTTCCTTCTTTCTTTTCTGTAGGCAGCAGGGCTGAAATACCTGCTAAAGCAGAAACCGGCTTGGGACTATTAGGCTGAGAGACAAACACTAAGGAAAGTAGAGCAAAGAAATGAAAAGAGCCTGGGATGTTGATGGTACTGGGATCTGCCACACTGTTACTGCTGGGTGAAGGACTAAAATTCAGTCTGGTTAACTTGTACACTGGGGTTTCTGTGATTGCTCTTCAACATAGTCCCTCATTGGCACATGATAGAACTACTTAGGCCCAGACCAACTGATGCTTCTTTTGACAACCTTTATGAAGAAACTAGCCTTCACCTGAATCTCTACCTCAGCAACACACTTTTCATTCTTCTGCATTCCCATACAATTCTGGACTTCTTTAGAGGTCACTGTGATTTCTTCTTGTTATTTGGAATGCTTAATATAGGTAGTGAATTCCTTAAGAATATAGTTTACGGCTTCTTTCCTTCTGTATTTATAATAACTTCAAATGAATGCTTACTGTGTTGAACATAAGTCCCTCTCCTTCTACTCAGACTTGTTTTTCCTTTTTCTTTCTGAGCTGCCACTGTTGATACTGCTATGACTATCACTTTGCAGGTGGCTACCTATGGCTGTGTACTCCCAGACCCCAGGGAGGAAACACTGTTCTCACAGTTCCTTGGGGCTTTATTTCCATAACTTCCATGACTGACAATAGGACTTCAGATTTCCTTAAGAAAAATAAAACAAAAAGCCAAGGCTTACCCACCCACAGTGAATTC
>PVLC010029959.1:8448-19934 GCA_004027655.1 Graphiurus murinus
ATAAGCAATGAAGTTGATTTAATTGTAGTGGACGCAGGGGGCAGAGGGACGCCCTCAAGCACGTGATGTAATTACACAATCATATCAAGGTCACTCACCGAAGTGAACCTGAGGGGGAGGGAAGGGGAGGGGATTGGGGTGGGAACTGGGGAAAGGGTTAAATGAGAACTGTGTGCAAATATGTTGTTAACAACCCGTATTTAACAAAGATGTATGCTATACTGCACGAATTACTACAATAAAAAAATTTAAAAAAAATAATCACACTGAATATAAATGGTCTCAACTCCCCAATAAAAAAGGCAGAAGGTGGCAAATGGATCAAAACCCAGAATCCATCTATGTGCTGTCTGCAAGAAACACACCTTACAAACAAAGATTCCCACAAACTAAAGGTGAAGGGCTGGAGTAAGGTAATTCATTGCAATGAAGCTTGAAGACAAGCAGGAGTAGCAACTATGATATCAGATAAATTAGATTTCAAGACTAAGCTCATCAAAAGAGACAAAGAAGGTCACTTTTTACTAGTAAAAGGAATAATACAGCAAGAGGAAATAACAATTATCAACATCTATGCCCCAAACATAGGTGCAGCCACTTTCATAAAACAAACTCTGCATGATATAAAAACACACATAGATCCCAAAACACAAATACTAGGATTCTTCAATACTCCTCTCACATCACTAGGCCGATCTTATAAAAAAAGATCAGTAAAGATGCTTCAGATGTAAATAACACCATGAACCAAATGGACCTGTTAGACACATACAAAATAGTTCACCCAACTACAGCTGACTTCACATTGTTCTCAGCAGCACATGGAACTTTCTCCAAAATAGACCACATTCTGGGCCAAAAGGAGAGCACTGGCAAATTAAAAAAATGTAACATAATTCCCTCTTTTCAGACGACAATGGAGTGAAACTAGAAATCAACTCTAAGAAGAACCAGAGTAACCACATAAACACATGGAGACTGAACACCACATTGCTGAATGAGGAATGGGTCATAGAAGAAGTAAGGGGGGAAACTAAAAAAATTCCTAGAAACCAATGAAAACAGAGACGCAACATATCAAAACTTTGGACACACCTTCAAGGCAGTACTAGAGGAAAATTTATAGCACTGAGTGCCCACATAAGAAGAACGGAAAGTCACCAAATAAATAACCTAATGACACAGCTCAAAGCCCTTGAAAAACAAGAACAGTCCAACCCCAAAGCTAATAGAAGACAGGAAATCATGAAAATCAGAGCAGAAATTAATGAAATAGAGAATTTAAAAAAATACAGAAAATCAACACAACCAAAAGCTGGTTTCTTGAAAAATAAACAAGAGAGATAAACCATTGGCCAACCTAACCAAAAGAAAGATAGAATCAATCCAAATTACCAAAATAAGAGATGAAAAAGGTGATATTACCACCAACAGTGCGGAAATACAGAGGATCATCAGAAACTATTTTGAAAAAATATACTCCAACAAAAGGGAAAATCTGGAAGAAATTGACAATTTTTTAGATACATACAACCCTCCTAAATTGAGTCAAGAAGATATAGAAAACTTAAATCAACCAATAAAAATCAAAGAAATAGAAACAGGAAAAAAAGTTTACCATCAAACCAAAGCCCAATGCCAGATGGTTTTCCAAGTGAATTTTATAAAACATTTATGGAAGAACTAATCCCAATACTCCTCTAACTATTCTGTGAAATAGAAACAGGACCCTCCCAAACACTTTCTATGAAGCCAACATCACATGTATACCAAAGCCAAATAAAGACAGCTCAAGAAAAGAAAACTATAGGCCTATATTACTGATGAACCTAAATGCAAAACTGCTAAGCAAAATACTAGCAATGCGCATTCAAAACCACATCAAGAAAATTATACATCATGACTAAGTCAGGTTCATCCCAGGGATGCAAGGCTGGTTCAACATACGAAAAACAATCCATGTAATACACCACATAAACAAACTCAAAGACAAAAATCACATGATCATCTCAATTGATGCTGAAAAAGCATTTGACAAAATCCAACACCCATTCATGCTAAAAGCACTGCAGAGAATCGGAGTAGAAGGAACATATCTCAAAATCATAGAGGCAATATACAATAGGCCTGCAGCCAATATCACATTAAATGGAGAAAAACTGCAAGAGTTCCCACTAAAAACAGGAACAAGACAAGGATGTCCATTATCACCTCTTCTGTTCAACATAGTACCTGAGACTCTAGCCAGAGGAATAAGGCAAGAGAAGGAAATCAAAGGGGTAAAAATAGAGAAAGAAGAACTAAAACTATCCCTCTTTGCAGATGACATGATATTATACATAGAAGACCCAACAAAGTCAGCCAAAAAACTTATAGAACTGATCAACAAATTCAGCAAAGTGTCTGGATACAAAATCAATCTTAAAAAATCAGAAGCTTTCCTGTACGCCAACCATAAAACCACTGAAAAAGAAATCCAGAAAACAATTCCACTCACAATAGCACCCCCAAAAATAAAATACTTAGGGATAAACCTAACCAAAGAGGTAAAAGACCTCTATAAGGAAAAGTACAAAAAGCTGAAAAAACAAATCGACGTAGACCTTAGAAGATGGAAAAATCTAACATGCTCTTGGATAGGCAGAATAAATGTCATCAAAATGGTCATCATCCCAAAAGTTATCTACAAATTCAATGCAATACCCATGAAATTACCAAGGTCACTCCTCACAGACTTAGAAAAATCAGTCCTTAACTTCATTTGGAACAACAAAAAGCCCAGGGTAGCCAAAGTAGTTCTTAGTAATAAGAACTATGCAGAAGATATCACAATGCCTGCTTTTAAACACTACTACAAAGCCACAGTAATAAAAACAGCATGGTATTGGCACAAAAACAGACACACAGACCAATGGAGCAGAATAGAAGTTTCAGAAATACATCCACGTGCTTACAGTCAACTGATTTTTGACAAAGGAGACAAAAACATACACTGGAAAAAAGATAGCCTCTTTAACAAATGGTGTTGGCAAAACCATTTGCAGGAAAATGGAAATAAACCACACTTTCTCACCCTGCACTAGAATCAATTCAAGGTGGATCAAAGACCTGGAAGTCAGGCCAGAGACCTTGCAGCTACTTGAAGAGGGCATAGGCCCAACACTTCAACACATAGGCACAGGTTAAAAACTTTCTCAACGGCACAGGTTAAAAACTTTCTCAACAAGATCTTCAAAGTACAAGCAACTCAAAGGAAGATCAATACATGTGATTGCATTAAACTAAAGAGCATCTGTGCAGCAAAAGAAACTATCAAGAACCTCAACAGAGAGCCCAGAGTGGGAGAAAATTTTTGCCAGCTACTCTTCTGATAGAGGACTAATATGTAGGATATACAGAGAACTCAAGAAACGCACAGCTAAGAAAACAAATAACCCAATCAAAAAATGGGAAAAGGATCTAAAGAGACACTTCACAAAAGAAGAAATACAAATGGCCAATAAATGTATGAGGAAATGCTCAACATCATTAGCAATCAGAGAGATGAAAATCAAAACTACCTTGAGATTTCACCCAACTCCAATCAGAATGGCAACCATCAAGAACACAATAACAAATGTTGGGGAGGGTGTGGAGAAATGGGAACCCTAATACATTGTTGGTGGGATTGCAAATTAGTGCAACCACTTTGGAAAACAGTATGGAGGATCCTCAAATGAATGGGAATGATCCTACCATATGACCCAGCAATACCACTTCTGGGTATCTACCCAAAAGAACGGAAACCAAACTATCAGACCAACACATCTGTATTTATGTTTATAGCTGCACAGTTTACAATTGCCAAACTATGGAACTAGCCAAGATGTCCATCAACAGATGTATGGATTACAAAACTATGGGATATGTACACAATGGAATTTTACTCAGCCATGAAGAAGAACAAAATCATGTTATTTGCAAGGAAATGGATGGAACTGGAAAACATTATGTTAAGTGAGATTAGCCAGTCACAAAAAGTTAAAAATCAAATGCTCTCCCTAATATAAGGAAGCTAGGGAGAAAATGGGACACAAGAGGGACTCCAGATGAAGAAGAAGAATCCTTAGGTGGACAAAGAATTTGACTTAATAGAAGGTGATGGGGAGAGGGGACACCCTAATGAGCATGATGTACTTTCATGAACACATCAAAGTCAATCACTAAACTGACCTTGAGAAAGAGGGAAGAGGAGGGAGTGGGGCAGGAATTGGGGAAGGGTTAAAGGAGAAATGTGGGCATGGATGTCTTTACCTACACTAGCTTGTACCTAACAAAGATGTGTGATTACAATGCACCAAATAAGGCAAAGATGGGGAAAAAAAGGATTTTTAAAAGTTATACCAGGAGATTTTTTTTTTTTTTTTTTTTTTTTTTTTTGCGGTACTGGGGATTGAACTCAGAGGCATTCTAATTCTGAGCTATACCCCCAGCCTTATTTTTTTTTATTCTTTATTTTGAAACCGAGTCTCACTAAGTTGCGGAGTGCCTCACTAGGTAGCTGAAGCTGGCCGCGAACCTGGATCCTCCGGTCTCAGCTTCCCGAATGCTGGGATTACAAGCGTGCGCCACCATGCCCGACTACCAGGAGATTTTTGATCTACGTAATTGGGAGCCCATCTCTATTCAAGTGGCAGAAACAGCAAGACATTTGTAGATCAGCTTTAATCTTTGGTGCCTACCTGGTCCTCGTTACCTCCTTGCTTGGAGGAGTTATCAGATTAGCAGCAATAGTCATTCTAGGCTTATGCATTCTACCACTCTTTGTACGCCTTGTGATTAATGCCTATGTTAGTATACGAGCAGATTTACATGGAATAAAAATGCAAGCACTTCCTTGCACAGGGCCTGATATTCAATGACGGGTTCGATTTTCTCAGCACAATATCAATCTAAGAGAGGGTTCTTGAATGACTCATGGAGACCCCATGATGGGTAAGATTAAGTAACTGGTAGGAAATGACCTAAGACAGACACAGTCCTTCGTGCATTTTAAAATAAAAACAGAGGAGTTATGGAAGCCCAGCTGGGCCCTGTCCCCCCTGGCAGTTGATATCTTCATATATGAGTAATTATACTGACTCTTCTACTATGGCTACATTGGCGTCTCAAAGTCTGGAGATTGCACCTAGGATGCGTAGATGAAAGACCCTCCCACTTCTTGAAGGTAAATATACAACCCTAAAGGATTATGGTTTTATGACTCTAGAAAGTTTGCTTTATCAGGCTATGTTAAGAATGTGGGCTATACATGTAAAAAGAAGAAGTGGTGCTATTTGTGTTCTGACAATGATTGATATGTCATAAAAGGCTATGTAACCCTGTTGTACTCAAGAAACATAAAAAATCTGTGGTTAAAAATAAAAAATAATAAAAATAAAAAATAAACCCATAGTGCTGTGTGTGGTGTCTCATGCCCGTAATCCTAGTTCTTGGAGGACTGAAACAAAACGATGGCAGGTTCAAGGCCAGACTCAACAAAGAGAGAGTTGTTGGCACTCTCTAGACTCCAGAACACAGGCAGAGAAGTTGGTGTTGCTAATAACATACCTAGTCTACAATACTTTGTATAGTAGACTAAATGTTCTGAGAGGAGTAATTGCACATTACACTGTATTGCATCGTATTGTTGAGATTTTAGTCATTAACTGCTAGTATCATGAGTCACTCCGTAGGCTGCCTACCAAATAGACTAAGCTAAGACATGTGCATCTATTCTAAACACAGCAAGGAGATACTGGAATGTTTACTTTCAGAAGATGATAAAAATATACATTTCATTTAATCTCAGAGAACATTTTATGGATACTGAGTGTATAATGTGGTCCACAGAATGGGCAATGGCCTCACAATCACACGGCTAGAACCTAGGTTTGAGTAAGTATATTCCATCCTTGCACAAAAACGTGGCTCTGAGTTTGTATTGCCTACATGTGACACCAGAACATGAGCTGCATGAATTTTTTTCCCCTAAGATATTTGATGATTTCCCTAGGAATTATATACATCATCCCACTGTCTATATTGAGAGACCCTGAAAGACAAAATGACTTGTCTTGGATCACAGAACCATACTATAATACAAATGCTACCCAACTGCATCTCCTTAATCAAGGCTTCATGGTTGCACTACGTACTTTCCAGGAGGCTACGAAGATTTCATATTTGCATAATTGTATATAGTTCGTAAATGACATGGCAGCAGAGGATGAGAGGTCAATACAAAAAAGGTACTTTGGAAAGGTCATACTAAAGGAAGAGGTCTGGGTTATGGAATTTTGAAGCTGTGACATCACTTCCTTGGAACTTAGAACTCTGGTAACTGGGTAACCATATCCTATACTCAGACTGTTATCTGGCTCATTTGAAGGGAGATACTCAAGAGAGAAAGATGTTTTCTTTCTGTATTCCCATTTTCCAAGGCGTTAGCCAGAGATGGGACCAGAGTGGGATTAGGCATAGTCTCAGTTCCTGCACCAGACATTTCTGGTCAATAATCAGGAGACAGAGACAGGTAAGAGAGGGCGGCTCAGGGCCAACATGTCCAGGCCAACCCTAACCTGGGATCCTACCTGGGCTGTCCTTTATCCATTCACATTCAGCACGTGTGTTTGAGGGAGGAACAGAAATTGGGGTGAGGATGTTCTGGACAGGAACAGGTTATTAGGTGTAGAAACTCTGGTAAATCTATTAGGTTCACACCCTGATGACAGTTGGAAGCATGGAAAGTTTGGGATAATTTCAATGATGAGTTAGTCAACTCAGATGTAATTCAGAGACCTCTTGCTATAATCTGGTGTCCTCCTTGTCTGACGATCTATACATAGGTTCCAGTATGCCCTTTCCAGGGAAGAGAATTTTCAATGGAGGTGTCCTCTGTGGGAACAAGAAAAGGACGTTGATAACTCTGGCCCAATTGCTTGGCACTCTCTTTGCAGACCTCCAGGGAGCACATTGAGGAGACATTGGACGAGATTGCCTCCGTGGACCAAGTGGAAGTGCAACAAACACCCAGCAGTGACCAGCACTGGGCAGGGGTGAGAGGGGATTCAGAGGGACCTCCACAGGAAGTAACTTGGGATGACCATGGTGAGCTCATGGTGAGAGTCCAAAGGTCGCACTTCCTGGTGTTCAATCCTATGAATTTACCACATGAATATTCAATGTTCAGTCTCATTTCTAAAGTAATCTGGCTTTCATCTTTCATTGCTGTCTCGGGCAGCTGGAATAGGTACAGAGTTCCAGATATCATACCTGTAGAAAATTCAGAAAAAGCACTTTTGAACCATGTCCACTACAATAGGCCATGAGTGTCTTTGCCTGTTATCATGTTTTTATTGTTTCAATGAAAAGCCCCAGAGATCCCATGTAGCAGTCACTCTCTGTGTACTCATGGATCTTCTACCAGACTTCACAACAACATCCTTACTAGGAAGGGTTTTATACAAGGATGAAAGCTACGGAAAAAGGGGGGTTAAACCATTCTACACATTTGTCGGCAGTGTGTCCTTTCACAGAACACACTTCTGTGGCCTCACCAAGTCAGCATGGCTTCACGATATTCTAATAAGAAAGGTCCTTTCTTGAAGTACTTGAGCTGTTCCCTTGATGGCATGAGATGTGACTCAACTGTGATTTCATTTCAGCCAAGTAGTATGCAAAAGTCTGTGCATATCCTCAAGGGTAGCTTCAGTGTTCTGGGACTGTCATCACAAATTCCACACATGGTGGCTTTACAACAATGACTTATTTCCTCACATTTCCAGAGGCTCTACGTACAGGTATTTTCTGAAACAGTTTCTTCTGAGGCCACCCAGAACCTCCCAAAATGTGCCTCTTTAAAGGATTGAGAGTTTCTGCAGTTCTGTTTCTCCAGACTCCACTAAACATAGAAGAAGGGAAATTTTTGTCTTGCTGAAGACCAAAATTTCTTCACAGGGACTCATGGTTTACACACTGTCTTCAAGATGGAGAGGACAGGATCCTCTCACAGACTATGATGACTGGTGTTACGAGCAAACCAAGCCTCAATCAGTATAGAGAGCATTTCACCCAGTTATACCCATAGGGGTCCTCAGCTCTAACATGTGTGCTACCTTGAGTCCACTTATCCTCCAGAAGCCTGTGTTTTCTCATTTCTATAATAGGATTTTTTAGAACCAGTGCTCCTTAGGCAGGTTCCTAATACAGGTAGCTGCTTTTGCTTGACAATTAACAATATTTTAAGGATAGCTTGAAGGAACCCATTCTTTACTCATCAATTTTTTTCTGAAAGCTTGGAATTCCTTTTGATGTGGCTCTGCATGTCTTCCACATGCTTAATTATGAAGGGTCAAATTGTCTTTGTCTGAGGTCCAATTCAAGTGCTCCGGTGGTTCATGGCATTACCACTGACTATATATCCCTCCTTCTCCACTTTAGTGTGAAAATGTGTCCACTCTTCACTTAGAGGAGATCTGCATGATGCGGACCCTCCAGCCAGACACAAAGGAGAAACTGAAGGAGTCCCTGCTCCCATCCTTCATGAGTAGAAACATCTGCTACTTCACCACCTTCCTGTGCTCAAGTTGGGACTTTAACACCATGCCCTATTTCTTGGACCAGCTCTTTAGTGGGTGAGTGTCTGTCCTCTCAAAGGCACAAGTGACTGTTCCACGTACTGAGATCTGTAAATGTCATTGCAGCACTTTGAACTTCACTTTGCTCTTCTGAAAGGTTGGGTGGTAATAAGAGAATCCTCTTGGGTTTTTTTTTATTGACAAAATGGCATAAGACCTGGCAAATGGGTACCTAACACCTGGCTCTATGGAAACAGCTTCTGGGCAGGTTACAATTACTCATGTTATTTTTCTCGATGCTCAGCCTACAAAAATTTTTCTCTTATGCTTCAATTGCCTTTGTCCATCTATATATTGAAAACCAAAAAGAAAGCAGACAGACTTACCCATTTTTTAAGGAGTTTTAAATTTCTCCTAGCTAGTATAGAAGAAATCCTTGTTTATTCCTTGATACAGACTGAACAAGAAGTCTTTGATTTCTGAAAGGAGACCACCCATCTGACTTAGACATACGGAAAGGTGTTGTTTGGGTTTCATCCATTCCACCTATATTTATGTTATCATTAATTTTGTCCATCCAGTTTTCTAGACAATTGGCAGAATTCAAACCTTGACATAGTTCAACATTTTTTGGGTCTCAATTATACTAGGAGTGTCAAATTCACAGTACATTTCAAAAGAAGGTCATTTACACAAAGGAGTGATGATGCCCTCCTAGCCTTCTTTGAGTGGAAAGATATCCTCCTATCTTATGAGAAGGTTGACAGACCCCCATACCAGCTGAAAGGTTTGTGTATATTAGGTCCAGAAGCTAGGTTAAAATGAGTGACAAATATGTGGACTGACCGATACCTTCTGCATTTCATGACTTCTATGAAAGAGCTAAAGTCTGGCAGCTTCCCTTGAAAGAGGAAAAGACAAGGAGTGCTATGGATTAGGTCCCAAACGCCCTTGCAAAGAGAGGAGAGAAAAAGACTCAGAGCCAGATCCTAAAAGGCTCGCCATCATCATATTCTGCCTGTCCTTATGCCCTGCACATCCACCCATCCCACTCATGGTACCAGGGCCCCGGAGCTGAAGCCATGGCTAGTAAATCCCCTCACAAATTTGCCTGAGCCTCATCCTCAGCACTCAGGTACATGGAGTTGTGTCCATTCCTCTTTGGGAAATAGAATACCAACGGGAAACTGAGGCCCAGATTGTCTGAATTAGCCTTGCTGGACAAGGTCAGGCCCTGACAGGACAGTCACAGAAGGCCTGAGTGGGGTAGAGATGACCTCTTAACAACAAGAAGTAGGGCCAGAGAACAGATCCACACATAGCTGTCTTAGAAAGGCAGTATGAACGCAGAAGCCAGGCTCGGATGATTATGTATCTGTTTCCAGTACTAGCTCCTCCATTTTGGGCATGTGGATAGAGCAGTATGCTGAAGAGCGCTGTCGCCCACCGTGCTTTCTGCCATTCAGAGTTAAGATCACCTTGCCTGGAGAACACTGGGAGCCTCCTGAACACTTTCTTCTTGCTCAGCTGGGAAACTTAAACACCATGGAGACAAAAACCTACTATGGTGAGGTTTATGATCACCTGAAAGATTCTGGGTTTTTTGGGGGGACGTGGCTGGGATATTCAGAAATCCAGAGAGATTTTTCTGTTTGAGCAGGCCACTGGAAAGTGATTAATTTTGATGACTCCTTTTATTCTTCCGCCTGCCACTCCATGTCCAGAGCAAGGCAAATTTCCAGTATTGGCACTAGAACCAGCTCCAGCATCACTGGGAAACCTTGGGGCTGCTCTGCCCCCAGAATTCCCTGCAGCACAGGGTTTACAATCCTCGGGAGATTCAGCACCAGATCTGGAAGGGCCAGATCTTGAAGCAGTGCCAGCACCAGAGAAAAGGCCACCTGTAGTGACACAAGTGAAGGGAACTCCAGCTACGGAGCCCTCCTGCTCCTGTTGGGAGACAGAAAAGAGCTGTTCCACAGACGAGAGGGAGAGCATCCTACAATTCTCTCCGAAGCTGGTGGCAGAACAGCTGACCCGGATGGATGCGGTGAGCAGCTGAGCTCTGCAGGGATGGCAAGGGAAGGAGGTTTGGGCACCAGTAGTCTCAGGCCATCGACTCCCTGACCAGAAAGCAATGATCTGGAGCCAAGCACAGTTTAAATCTCCTCTATTGTGTGACCTTGATTAGTACTTTTCCCACAAACCTTTCCTGTCTACATGTTAGCAGTAGAGATAGGACACTAACAGTACCAGTTTCACAAAGTGACCATGAAGGTCACCTGAGATGAACAAGGCAGAAAACAGGGCAAGGACTTGTCCCATTTGGTTGAGGTGGGTATTCACCTACGAGCTGGCAGGTCCATGTGTTATCTACCCACCTTCCCAGGAGACCCTGACATCCTTATCATGTCCTTATCTTATTCAACATGGAATGCACACTAGATATTACAGCAGACTTCCAAACAAAACCTATAGTTGTAGCTGCCACAGGGACTGTACATTTGATTTGGAAAAAGGATCTGAGAACTGATGAGGTGTTGCAGAAGATGCCAACTCAGAACTAGCAAGATGAGAAAGTGTCTGGTGCTAGAAGGGAGTGAGGATGACCTGAGAAAAAACGCCACTCTTGCTCACGAGTATTAAGTCCTGGCTCACCATGAGCTAAGCACCATCAGTGCACTGAGAACAAAAGCCAGCTATTTTCAGAAGCCCCTAGTCATATCCAAATCTTCCTGGTCTCCAACTCAGACTGCAGTTGGTTACCTGGGACTGTGTGCTCTCGCAGGCTCCAGCTGGGGTTGACTGTGCCCAGATGACACTCTCTTGCTCCCCAGGGACTGTTCAAGGAGGTGTCCCCCTGTGAGTGTCTGGGATCCGTCTGGTCTC
>PVLC010029960.1:0-19809 GCA_004027655.1 Graphiurus murinus
TGGGGATTGAACTCAGGGGCATTCTACCTCCGAGCTATATCCCCAGCCCTATTTTTTATTCTTTATTTTGAAACCGAGTCTCACTAAGTTGCGGAGTGCCTCACTAAGTAGCTGAGGCTGGCCGCGAACCCGGATCCTCCGGTCTCAGCCTCCCGAATGCTGGGATTACAAGCGTGCGCCACCACGCCCGGCTCCCTTTTGGTCTTTTGATGTTGTCCAAGATTTCTTGAATGTTCTGATCATAGTCCCTTATCATTTCTTTAATATTCTCTGAGTGTTCCAATCTAGATACACTGCCTTCTAATTCTAAGACACTGTTCTCCATGTGGTCTAGTCCACTGGTGGTGCTTTCTTTTTTTTTTTTTTGCGGTACTGGGGATTGAACTCAGGGGCTTTCTACCTCTAAGCTATACCCCCAGCCCTATTTTTTATTCTTTATTTTGAAACCAGGTCTCACTAAGTTGCAGAGTGCCTCACTAGGTAGCTGAGGCTGGCCGCGAACTCGGATCCTCTGGTCTCAGCCTCCCGAATGCTGGGATTACAAGCGTGCACCACCACACCCGGCACATGGTGCTTTCTATTAAAGTTTTTATTTGAGTTATTGTATCTTTGATTTCATTCAGGATTCTGTTTGGGTCTCTTTAAGAATTTCAATGTCTTTATTCACCCCCTTTGATTTCATTCCTTATATCATCTTTTTGCTCTTGGATAAATTTAATCATCAAAAATGTGAATTCTCCTTATGATATTTTCTATAACTCCACATTTGTAAATTCCATTGTTATGGAGTTGTATTTATTGATGTCATGTTACCCTGTTTTCTCGGTTCGTTGATTTGTACCTGTTTTTGTAGTATAGATCTCTCTCTCCCTCTTTTTTTTTTTTTTTTTGGCGGTACTAGGGATTGAACCCAGGGGCATTCTATCTCCAAGCTACACCTTCAGTCCTATTATTTTATTTTTTATTTTTGAAACAGGGTCTCTCTAAACTGTGGAGGGCCTCACTAAGTAGCTAAGGCTGGCTGCAAACCCAGATCCTCGGTCTCAGCCTCCCAAGTACTGGGATTACAAGCGTGCACCACCTCGCCCGGCTTCCTGCTAGTTCTTTGATGATGAATAGTGTGCCAAGGTGCAATATCTCTTAGCTGGCTTGGGGATATAGTCCAACAACAGAACATCTGCCCCAAAACACGTAGTGGTCTGATAGTTTGGTTTCTGTTCTTTTGGGTAGATACCCAGAAGTGGTATTGCTGGATCATATGGTAAGTTCATTCCCATTCGTCTGAGGATCCTTAATATTGTTTTCCAAAGTGGTTGCACTAATTTGCAATCCCACCAACAATGTATTAGGATTCCTACTTCTCCACACCCTCGCCAGCATTTTTGTTGTTTGTGTTCTTGATGATTGCCATTCTGATTGGAGTTAGGTGAAATCTCAAGGTAGTTTTGATTTGCAACTCTCTGATTGCTAATGATGTGGAACATTTCCTCATACATTTATTGGCCATTTGTATTTCTTCTTTTGTGAAGTGTCTATTTAGATCCTTTTCCCATTTTTGATTGGGTTATTTGTTTTCTTAGCTGTGAGTTTCTTGATTTCTCTGTATATCCTAGATATTAGTCGTCTATGAGAAGAGTAGCTGGCAAAAATTTTCTCCCACTCTGTGGGCTCTCTGTTGAGGTTCTTGATAGTTTCCTTTGCTGCACAGAAGCTCTTCAGTTTAATGCAATTGCATGTATTGATCTTCCTTTGAGTTGCTTGTGCTTTTGGGGTCTTGTTGAGAAAGTTTTTACCTGTGCCTATGTGTTGAAGTGTTGGGCCTATGCCCTCTTCAAGTAGCTGCAAGGTCTCTGGTCTGACTTCCAGGTCTTTGAACCACCTTGAGTTGACTCTTGTGAAGGGTGAGAAAGTGGGGTTTATTTCCGTTTTCCTGCACATGGTTAACCAGTTTTGCCAACACCATTTGTTAAAGAAGCTATCTTTTTTCCAGTGTATGTTTTTGGCTCCTTTGTCAAAAATGAATTGACTATAAGTGTATTTTTTTTTTTTTGAGTCTTCTGTTCTGCTCCATTGGTTTATGTGTCTGTTTTTGTGCCAATACCATGCTGTTTTCTTTTTTGTTTGTTTGTTTGTTTGTTTTGTTTTTGGGGGTTCTTTTGCGGTACTGGAGATTGAACTCAGGGGCATTCTACCTCTGAGCTATACACCCAGCCCTATTTTTTATTCTTTATTTTGAATCTCACTAAGTTGTGGAGTGTCTCACTAGGTAGCTGAGGCTGGCCATGAACCCTGATCTTCTGGTCTCAGCCTCCCGAATGCTGGGATTACAAGCATGTGCCACCACACCCGGGACCATGCTGTTTTTATTACTGTGACTTTGTAGTAAAGTTTGAAGTCAGGTATTGTGATACCTCCTGCATGGTTCTTGTTACTAAGAACTACTTTGACTATCCTGGGCTTTTTGTTGTTCCAAATGAATTTAAGGATTGATTTTTCTATGTCTGGGAGGAGTGACCTTGGTAATTTCATGGATATTGCATTGAATTTGTAGATTACTTTTGGGAGGATGGCCATTTTGATTATATTTATTCTGCCTACCCAAGAGCATGGTATATTTTTCCATCTTCTAAGGTCTTCATCGATTTCTTTTTTTCAGCTTTTTGTAGTTTTCCTTATAGAGGTCTTTTACCTCTTTGGTTAGGTTTATCCCTAAGTATTTTATTTTTGGGGGTGCTATTGTGAGTGGAATTGTTTTCTGGGTTTCTTTTTCAGTGGTTTTATGGTTGGCATACAGGAAAGCTTCTGATTTTTTAAGATTGATTTTGTATCCAGACACTTTGCTGAATTTGTTGATCAGTTCTATAAGTTTTTTGGCAGACTTTGTTGGGTCTTCTAAGTATAGTATCATGTCATCTGCAAAGAGGGATAGTTTTAGTTCTTCTTTCCCTATTTTTACCCCTTTGATTTCCTTCTCTTGCCTTATTGCTCTGGCTAGAGTCTCAAGTACTATGTTGAACAGAAGAGGTGCTAATGGACATCCTTGTCTTGTTCCTATTTTTAGTGGAAACTCTTGCAGTTTTTCTCCATTTAATATGATATTGGCTGTAGGCCTATTGTATATTGCCTCTGTAATTTTGAGGTATGTTCCTTCTATTCCAATTCTCTGCAGTGCTTTTAGCATGAATGGATGTTGGATCTTGTCAAATGCTTTTTCAGCATCAATTGAGATGATCATGTGACTTTTGTCTTTGAGTTTGTCTATATGGTGAATTACATGGATTGTTTTTCATATGTTGAACCAGCCTTGCATCCCTGGGATGAACCCGACTTGGTCATGGTGTATAATTTTCTTGATGTGGTTTTGAATGCGCATTGCTAGTATTTTGTTTAGTAGTTTTGCATCTAAGTTCATCAATGATATAGGCCTATAGTTTTCTTTTCTTGAGCTGTCTTTATTTGGCTTTGATGTTTATGTGATGTTGGCTTCATAGAAAATGTTTGGGAGTGTCCCATTTCTTTCTATTTCACGGAGTATTTTGAGAAGTATTGAGATTAGCTCTTCCATAAATGTTTTATAAAATTCACTTGGAAAACCATCTGGCCCTGGACTTTTGTTTGATGGTAAACTTTTTATTGCTGTTTCTATTTCTTTGATTTTTATTGGTTGATTTAAGTTTTCTATATCTTCTTGACTCAATTTAGGAAGGTTGTATGTATCTAAAAAATTGTCAATTTCTTCCAGATTTTCCATTTTGTTGGAGGATAGTTTTTCAAAATAGTTTCTGATTATCCTCTGTATTTCTGCACTGTCGGTGGTAATATCACCTTTTTCATCTCTTATTTTGGTAATTTGGGTTGATTCTCTCTTTCTTTTGGTTAGGTTGGCCAAAGGTTTATCGATCTTGTTTATTTTTTCAAGAAACCAGCTTTTGGTTTTGTTGATTTTCTGTATTTTTTTTTATTCTCTATTTCATTAATTTCTGCTCTGATTTTTATAATTTCCTGTCTTCTACTGGCTTTGGGGTTAGACTGTTCTTGGTTTTCAAGGGCTTCGAGCTGTGTCATTAGGTTATTTATTTGGTGAGTTTCTGTTCTTATATGGGCACTCAGTGCTATAAATTTTCCTCTTAGTACTGCCTTTAAGGTGTTCCAGAGGTTTTGATATTTTGTGTCTCTGTTTTCATTGATTTCTAGGAATTTTTTAATTTCCCCCCTTACTTCTTTGCCACAACTCCTTAACAGTTGGATCATGAGCAAAGCTCGATCTGATGGAATCCTGCAAAGCAGACGCTTCCAAGAAAGGATACGTGGCATATCCTGCTTTACATTATACTATATTCTGGGAACATTGGGTACTTCAAGTCTTGTTTTTACACTTATTATTAAAGAAAGTTTCTTATGAGCCAGGTGTGGTGGCGCATGCTTGTAATCCCAGCATTCGGGAGGCTGAGACCAGAGGATCTGGGTTCGCGGCCAGCCTCAGCTACCTAGTGAGACACTCCGCAACTTAGTGAGACTCGGTTTCAAAATAAAGAATAAAAAATAGGGCTGGGGGTATAGCTCAGAGGTAGAATGCCCCTGAGTTCAATCCCCAGTACCACAAAAAATAAAATAAAATAAAATAAATAAAAAGAAAGTTTCTTAAAAACAAGTGGTGGCCAGTCGAATAACAACCTCTTGACGTTAGCTAAAAAACAGTGCCTTCAGACAAACAACATAAGAATTCTCTGATCACTTACAAACATTAGTCAGTAAACAAGCTCTGCAAGGTAATTCGGATATAGTTATTAATCAACCTATGTTCTCCCTCAACACACAGATATAGAAAACAAAAGAGAGCCAGGCGTGGTGGCGCACGCTTGTAATCCCAGCATTTGGGAGGCTGAGACCGGAGGATCCGGGTTCGAGGTCAGCCTCAGCTACCTAGTGAGGCACTCCGCAACTTAGTGAGACCCAGTTTCAAAATAAAGAATAAAAAAATAGGGCTGGGGGTGTAGCTTGGAGGTAGAATGCCCCTGAGTTCAATCCCCAGTACCGCAAAAAAAAAAAAAAAAAAAAAAAAAAAGAAAACAAAAGAGCTAAGCCAAAGAGATTTAGGTCTACAATCTATCTATGGGTAAAAAAGGCTACAAGAATGTGGGTATCTGGTACTCCTTTATAGGGTCTAAGCACAGACAGCCTTTACCAACTCCCACAGTGTCTCTCTAGAGCTTCACAGGACACATTAATAAAGACAGACTATAGTTAACAAAAACAACAGGTGATTTACCAAAAACTCCCTAGCTTAGACCAATGTACACAGGCCTATTCCTTGTTAATCTTTAACACTGCTTTGTACCAGAGTCAAAATAAAATCATTATATACTGATGTAAAAACCTTTAGAAAAACAAAACAAGTTAGCTATCGTCAAACTATCAGATGACCTGTCCATAAACTTCCCTGGAAACAGGGTCTCACTAAGTTGTGGAGTGCCTCACTAAGTAGCTGAGGCTGGCCGCGAACCCGGATCCTCCGGTCTCAGCCTCCCTAATCCTAATAGTTTCATTTTATATTTTCATATAAATCTTTGTAATTGCTGTCTGTTAACATTGCAGATATACAACTTCTAGCAAAATAACCTAACCAGTGTTTTGATAGCCATTACTTAAAAACAAATAGGCTATAATATCAACCCCTATTTATTAAAATGAATTAGTAAAACTTACCCCTTGAATGTTCAACAACTGAGACTTATAAAAAAAATCAGGAAGTGAAAGGGCTAAAGAAAAAATAGCCACTATTTGGCCCTTGCCCCCCAAGGTCAAGTGAGACCCAGGGAATAAATGATGGGACCCCTAAGAGCTCCACAAAATCTGGAACATCACCTAATCTCCCAAGTAGGGAGATTGTGAAGACCCCAAAGACTAAGAGTCACCAATGCATAGTCTGTAAAAAGGAGGGTCACTGGAGAGGGGAATGTCTCCAGTACTCCAAAAGAAACCAAATGGTCAACAAGTCCACAACCTATCCTGGAAGATGGCACAACTGGTAGATGAAAAGCCTCACAAAATCCCTTAGAGTAACCTTGAGGAACTCTGACTAACCTCCCCAGCAAAATAATTTATAAAAATTTGTTTGCTTCACATAGAGCTACTTACTCAGTCTTAAATACCCAACAGGAAAGTTAAATAAAAAACAAGTGTGCTATTCTGCATAAAAAGAGCTGTACTCAGCCAGGCATAGTGGTGTATGCTTGTAATCCCAGCATTAGGGAGGCTAAGACCGGAGGATCCGGATTTGTGGCCAGCCTCAGCTGCTTAGTGAGGCCCTCCACAACTTAATGAGACCCTGTTTCAAAATAAAGAATAAAAAAATAGGGCTAGGGTTGTAGCTCAGAGGTAGAATGCCCCCAGGTTCCATCCCCAGTACCGCAAAAAAAAAAAAAAAAAGCTGTACTCATAAAGTCATTTTAAAGTCCACTCACATAATTTAACTAGATATGGTCTACCAGTGCACATAGAGTCAGACAATGGACCAGCCTTTGTCACAGAAGTCACCCAGAACATGGAAGTTGCCCTGGAAACCACCTGGAAGCTGGATTCCATGTACAGGCCACCGGGTTCAGGCAAAGTAGAGAAAATAAATAAAACTATCAAGCCAGGCATGGTGACGTGCACTTGTAATACCAGTACTTGGGAGGCTGAGACAAGAGGATTGCAGGTTCACGTCCAGCCTCAGCTACTTAGTGAGGTCCCCCATAACTTAGTGAGATCCTGTCTCAAAATAAAGAATTAAAAAATATGGCTGGGGGTATAGCTCAGAGGTAGAATGTCCCTGGGTTCAATCCTCAGTCCTGGAAAAAAAAAAAAAAAAAAAAACTATGAAAGCTGAGTTAGAGAAAATATGTCAGGAAACCAAGCTAACTTGGGTTCAATCCTTAGTCTTATTCATAATTTGATACATTCCACAGGCAGGCATGGTGGCACATGCTTGTAATCTTAGTACTTGGGAGGCTGAGACAGGAGGATTGCATATTCATGGCCAGCCTCATCTACTTAGTGAGGTCCTTTGCAACTTAGTGAGACCCTGTTTCAAGATAAAGCATTAAAAATAGGGCTGGGAGTATAGCTCAGAGATAAATGCCCCTGGGTTCAACCCCTAGTACCAAAATAATAATAATAATAATAATAAGAAGAAGAAGAAGAAGAAGAAGAAGAAGAAGAAGAAGAAGAACAGCCGGGCATGGTGGCGCACGCTTGTAATCCCAGCATTCGGGAGGCTGAGACCGGAGGATCCGGGTTCGCGGCCAGCCTCAGCTACCTAGTGAGGCACTCCGCAACTTAGTGAGACTCGGTTTCAAAATAAAGAGTAAAAAATAGGGCTGGGGGTGTAGCTCAAAGGTAGAATGCCTCTGAGTTCAATCCCCAGTACCGCAAAAAAAAAAAAAAAAAAAAAAAAAAAAAGAAGAAGAAGAAACATTCCTACCAAGAAAACAGGGTATTCTCCCCATGAGATGATGTATGCTTCACCTCTCCCCCATCCAAGGATTGCCAGGAAGGCTGCAGGGGGTAGAGGAGTTAAAAATGCATAAACTTTCAGCTACCTAGTGAGGCATTCCGCAACTTAGTGAGACTTGGTTTCAAAATAAAGAATAATAAATAAGCCGGGCGTGGTGGCACACGCTTGTAATCCCAGCATTTGGGAGGCTGAGACCGGAGGATCCGGGTTCAAGACCAGCCTCAGCTACCTAGTGAGGCACTCCACAACTTAGACTCAGTTTCAAAATAAAGAATAAAAAATAGGGCTGGGGGTATAACTCAGAGGTAGAATGCCCCTGAGTTCAATCCCCAGTACCGCAAAAAAAAAAAAAAAAATGCATAAACTTACAAGGAAACTAGGTAAAGTCACACATGACTTACATAAATGGGAGCTAGATAAAATCCCAGTTAATTTTAACTACTCCAGTCCATCCCTCTGAGCCCAGAAGCTTAGTTTGGGTCCAAGATTGAAATCAGGCTCCCCGCAAGGCAAAATGGAGAGGGCCTTTTACTGTTATTCTTGCCACACCCAACAGGAGTAAAAGCCAAGGATGTCACGGCCTAGATTTATTGCAGCTGCCTGAGGCCAGCAGCCCCAGAACCAACAGCTCTAGAGACAACTCACTGGACTGTTCACAAGAAACCTGGAGAACCAAACAAGCTGATCCTGAAAAAGACAACTTGCCAACTTGCCCTGCTCCAGTCACATCTAGAAGCTGATGGGTTTGATGAGGTAGCCTAGGAAGCGGAAAGTTAGGTAGAAGGATGGTATCAGGAGAATTCATAAAAATATAGTTTTAAAATATAGCTTTTAGCCGGGCGTGGTGGCACACGCTTGTATTCCCAGCATTCGGGAGGCTGAAACCGGAGGATCCGGGTTCGCGGCCAGCCTCAGCTACCTAGTGAGGCACTCCGCAACTTAGTGAGACCTGGTTCCAAAATAAAGAATAAAAAATAGGGCTGGGGGTGTAGCTCGGAGGTAGAATGCCCCTGAGTTCAATCCCCAGTACCGCAAAAAAAAAATATATATATATATAGCTTTTTAAAAAAATCTGGAGAGTAAAGCCAACTCCACCCCTTGGAAGTTTTCTTTGTTTCTTTCACCGCCAAACTCCGGAAAAGCCCAGCCCCCACCTAAAGCCCACATCCATACTGGGACCTGGAAAGAGGAGGATCCAACTTTTCTGTGACCTGTCCCCACCTGAGGAGCACACCTATCGCCCACCTGAAACCTGAGGAAGGGGGCTGGGGAGAAGAGGACCCCGCCCTCTCTTATATCTTTCTGCACCTCCGTTTGTGAGCCCCTTCTCTCTCCCTCATGGGACATGCACTTGGACTTGTACGGGTGACCTATTTCCCTTTCCACTCCCCTTCCCTTTTTATTCCCTTTTCTCCCAGTTTTCCCTTAAATTTTAATAAATCTTGCCAGATGTTTTGACTGGTATGTGTTGAAATTCTTTTCTTCACGATACCAAGAACCTAGATTTTGGGGAACACGCCGTACCCCATAACAGGTTCATCCACAACAGAGGACTGGGGAGCATCACATCTCATGCCACAAAATTGGACTCTAGGTTTTATGTCATAAATGCATTAGCATTGACTTTACTAGTGAGATTTACAGTGGTCCTTTATTTCTTAATTTTAACACTTAGATGTCTGCCTAATTTGACTTTGCATTGCTAGGATTTAAAAAAAAAAAGCAATTGGCAATTCTCCTCCTGTGAGGAGGTCTAATCAAGTTGTTGCAGAAAGCCTCTGAAATCTTCACCATTAATGTAACCACAACTAGCAATCCCGTTGTTGTCAGAGTTTAAGCATATTACATTATATGTTGTGGCAGCTTGAAAACACAACAGCAGCTCTCCCAGGCTGACAACCATATCTGCCCTAAATCAGAGTTCAGTTATAATTGGACTAGGCCCTGTCTTCATTGGAGCAGTGTCTGGTGGATACTGTGGAAAATCAGTATAAAACAGGTGGCCTCATCATAAGGAGGTGTGTATGTGATGCTGGGGTGAGAGAAGGGGCAGGTAAATGCTGTGCTTTTGTACTGGGTAATGCTGGGGGCATCACACAATTTTTTTTTTTTTTTTTGTGGTACTGGGGATTAAACTCAGAGGCATTCTACCTCCGAGCTATACCCCCAGCCCTATTTTTTATTCTTTATTTTGAAACAGGGTCTCATTAAGTTATGGAGGGCTTCACTAGGTAGCTGAGGCTGGCGGCGAATCCAGATCGTCTGGTCTCAGCCTCCCAAATGCTGGGATTACAAGTGTGCGCCACCACACCCGGCTTATCACACAATCTTAAAGAGATTGACCATCCTGGCTGATGAATTGGTATAAAAGTCTGGGGTTAACTACCCTTTCAGCGATATTCTCCAAAAATGGTTTGAAAACTGGAAAACTTTATTAGCCTCAGTCTTAACTTCCTTAATAGTGGTAATGGGAGTTTTCATCCTGATCAGATGCTGTCTCATACCGTGTATCAGAGGATTAATCCAGCAAGTAATACAAACCAGTAACAAGAAGGACCCACCCCCATATGCTTAAAGTAATCATGAAAATTCAGAACTTCTTGAAAAATATATTGAAAATTCTCAAAGAGGGGAATGAGATAGAAGCCCGACCAGGGGCTTGGAATTATTCTTAGTTAGAAGCCTAGACATAAGATGGGAAGAATAAAATTTCCTACACACACACACACACCATCCCCCTTAGTTGTTAGTAGGCCACAGCTTGCTTGGAAGATGAAAGACAGGTGAGATCTCCTTGAATGTAAACAGAGCAGCTCCCTCACTAGACAGGAGAGACAGACCCTGAAGAGGTTTCCTTTAATGTAAACAAGGCAGTCTCCCAGGCCATTTGCAAGATAAGAGACGAGATAGGTGGAGGGGGAGATAATATATGGGCTAAAGCTTTTCTGCTTTTGTATATTGCTTATACTAGGTAAAATAAATTTCATGCTTATCCCTTCTCTCCCAAAATTAAGGGTACTGAGGGCATAAAGTACTTGCATGGTCTTTGTTCATGGCCCAGACATGAAGCTTTTGCTTCCTGATCCTTCACTAGTGAATAAAGAAACTTGCTTTCTACTCTGGCCACTATCTCCTGCTTTTGAGGTTCCAGCTTTCCTGCAACAGTTCAATTCCAAGTTATGAAGCAACTAGAATGTGCTGCCTTCCTCTATTCCCCATTTTCAATCCTTATCAATTAGTTCTTATTGCTACTTCTAATTTTCATGATAAGCTTCAATAATGTTTAATTTATTTGAATTATCAAAACGTTACTTGCAAATAATTCAACATTATTTCTTGCCTCTGAGCCTAGGAAGATGCTGTTCCTAGAATACTCTTCTTCCTCTTTATTTGGCAGTTCTACCTAGGTTTCTTGTATGGAGTGTATGTGTGTGTGTGTGTGTGTGTGTGTGTGTGTGTGTGTGTGTGTGTTACTAGAGATTGAACCCAGGGGCATTCTGCCTCTGAGCTACACCCCTAGCCCTATTTTATTTTTTATTTTGAAACAGGGTCTCACTAAGTTGTGGAGAACCTTGTTAAGTCCCTGAGACTGGCCATGAACCTGTGATCCTGTCTCAGCTCCCCAAGCACTGGGATTACAGGCTTGTGCCACCACACCCAGCTTGTATGAATTTTTATGTAGCATTCCCCTAGAAGCCTTCCTTGACCTCCAAGCCCAGGATAGGTGACCTTTCTGTGAGCATCAGAGCATACTCTATTTCTACTCTCTGAGCATCAGGCTATCAAGGCCTATTTACATGTCCAAATCCCCCTCTAGATGAGCTCCATAAAGACATAAACTATATCTATTTTGGTGAGGTTTTAATCATCATCTAGTAGAGTAAACTATCAGCATATGTTCATTAAGTAATCATTACTAACATTTATTTAGCACCCAATTTAGGACAGATGTACTTTCCATACATTATTCCACTTGCTTTCTCAGCAACCCTATGAAGGAAGTACTATTGCTATTGCCATTTTACACATGAAGAAACTAAGGTTCAGACAGGTTAATTCCCAAGATTATTCAGCTGGCAAATTACAGAGCCAGATTTACACATAGGGTGTCTGACCCCAAAGATCAAATTGCTGTATGTCAATCTTTAAAGTGGGAAGATGAACTAGCAGAAAAAGAGCATTCTGTGTTACTCCCAAATCCTAAAAGTGGGATAGATCTTATTTCAGATGCTACCAAGTAGCTCGACCCAGATTAAGTGGCCCCAAACTTTCCTTGGAGATCATCGTGGAAAGACTGGGAACCGTGCCAAATGCTAAAGCCTTGCAAAGTTTAATATTTACTGGAAGAAAAAAACCCAGCCAGTGTCAAGGTGAATTGATTCAGCACTTGGTCATTTGGATTCATAGCTCAGAGAAAGCGACAATGAAAGATGGACACAAAGACATCCTGAGACAGAAAGGTTATATATACCCACCCATTCACTAAATGAACATTTATCAATTGAGAACTTCATGTCCAGGAATGCCCTGGTAACTAGAAGACAGGGGCTGTAAGTAGCAAGATGCTCAGCTTCAGAAACAGATAGGAAGTGCACGTCAAACAGAAAGGCAGAGCAAGACCTCCACAAGTTTGTTTGTTTGTTTGATAACCAGCAAATAAAACCCAAACTGAATTTCAAGTAGCTATCCTGAGACATAGTGTTATGCATAGTTAGAGTGCTTTAAATTTTTCTTCTTTGCAATAAAGAGTCTTGAAGAGAGAGAGGCCTCTTCAAGGAGACAAAGAATATTACCACTCATTTTTACTCTTCTTCCTGCAGATTATTCTACTTAACTGGCAATTAGCTCTGTACTATCTGATGAAATCTCATATTGCTATTTTGCATCATTCTTTGACTTTTTGCATTTTTCCAATAAACATGTGGGGTGTTTTATTTCTGCTATTAAAGTGATATATGGTTATGGTCGAGGGTTTATATCTAGATCTCATCTTAGATAGAAGATACATATATTTAAGTTAAAATGTAAGGGAAAGAGAAATCATCCTGAGTCTCATTGTCTCAAAGGCACTTTACATTTAATATATTTCAGACTACCTTCCTTCTGTCAGTGATTTCTTTTTTTAATGTACTTGAAGCCAGGCATGGTGGTACATGCCTGTAATCCCAGTACTTGGGAGGCTAAAACAGGAATATCACAGGTGGTTCAAAGCCAGCCTCAGAAACTTAGTGAGACCCTGTTTCAAAATTTAAAAAATAGAGCCAGGCGTGATGGTGCACACTTGTAATCCCAGCATTTGAGAGGCTGAGACCAGAGGATCCAGGTTCGCAGGCAGCCTCAGCTACCTAGTGAGGCATTCTGCAACTTAGTGAGACCCTGTTTCAAAATAAAGATAAATAATAGGGCTGGGGGTGTAACTCAGAGGTAGAATGCCCCTGAGTTCAATCCCCAGTACCAAAAAAAAAAGAAGAAAAATTGTTCTGATATTAACTTTCAATAAAAATATAAAAAGCAGTCAGAGTCAGAGTCAGAGTTCAGGTGCTACACAGGCACCCAAGCAGGGAAAAGCATAGCTTGGCTCTGTTACACTCCAACCCCCCCCCCCCCTGTCCTTTGTCCTAATGTTAACCCATAGTAAGACTGTAGAGACAATTAAAGTCCTTAGCCCTACAAATATATAAAAACAATTAAAATCCCTAAGATCACAATGACTCTGCCTGGCACACTTCAAAGCCATAAAGAAAGCAAGGACCTTATGCCTTACTCTTAGAGATTACACACAGCTACAGTGGCTGTAATTAGTGCCTCTGTTTCCCTCCTATTCTTTGTGACCCAGTCTTCGTATGGGAAATGTAAATTTCATGTGTTGCTTCAAAGCACACATAGTTGATGGACAACCAATTTAGCCCAATACAACAGCGGTAAAACAAGGTAGATTATTGACCCCTGCACTTAGTAAGTGCACTGCCCAGAGAAAAAGAGGCACCACTTGCCCAAGAAATAAGTTACTAGTCAGTTGTCTTGGTAACACTGATAAGAACATACCAATAAGAAAACAGTATTTAAGGGCCAGGGTTGTAGTGGGGAGGCAGAGTTCCATTTTCAGGCTCTCCAGCTTGTCTGCCAGGCATGCTGCTCTTCTCTTCCCTTTCTTTTTCCTACTGACATTGTAATAAAGATTTGTCTAAGCTGCAACCAAGCTGTTAGTTTTAGTTTCCTAATTCAACATATCTATTTGAATCAAGGAAAAGAGCCCACAGCCCCATCATTACACCCATAACAAACCCAGAGACATTCTACATCTGAGCTACACCCCCAGCACAACCTTTTATTCTTTATTTTGTTTTTTTTGTTTTGTTTTGTTTTTTGCGGTACTGGGGATTGAACTCAGGGGCATTCTACCTCCAAGCTATTCCCCCAGCCCTATTTTTTATTCTTTATTTTGAAACCGGGTCTCACTAAGTTGTAGAGTGCCTCACTAGGTAGCTGAGGCTGGCCGCGAACCCGGATCCTCTGGTCTCAGCCTCCCAAATGCTGGGATTACAAGCGTGCGCCACCACGCCCGGCTATTCTTTATTTTGAAAGAGGGTCTCACTTAGTTGCAGAGGGCCTCACTAAATAGCTGAAGCAGACTGCAAACCTGTGATCCTCTTGTCTCAGCCTCCCAAGTACTGAGATTACAAGCGTGCACCACCATGCCCATCGAGAAAAGAGTCTTCTTGAACCAGCCCTGCAGAATCCTGCAGAGAACAGTTTCAGGGTTTCGGCTTGGCAGGTCAGCTGGAGGCATCATCTGGGAGTGGCATCAGTTGGGAGTGGGTCGTGCATTGTCACTGCAGGCAGGAGAAACTATGCCGACTTGAAGCCCTGGGACAGAGAATCAGAGGTTCATCACTGTGGTAATTTTCCTGAGCAAGGCTCATGACCAGTTGCCATGTCCAATGCAGCTCTGGGAGGATCACCTGAGGGGAGAAGGTAGGGGATGGGAAAGAAAAGACTTCACATAGGAAAGCAGGATCAGGAAGACTCCCAAGGGATGATGACCCAGGAGAGCAAGTTTACTTTATGTTGCTCAGTTTTATACAATAGCACGAGGAAGTTTCAGCTGGAAATTCCCTAGCCATAGGCACATACAACTTTGCCCCACTGGTGCCCCACCAGGCTATAAATTAACCCCAGCACAGGCTTTACACAACCAGAGAAAGCAATCAAAACATTTGAGAACGTTGAATGCATAAACATAGGTATTGATCTGGGTCCATGATGGAGCTCTCAGCCCTAGCAAAGAGGAGTTTGCAGGAAAAGGCCATGGTTCCTTGAACTTAGACCCTAAGATTATGGCCTTGCTGGTAGCCCCTGGCTCCCCACAACCAGTAACCAGATGATGGGGTCAGGGTGCCCCTGTGACCAGGCTTGGGGTGCTCTGTTGGAGTCTTAGCCCGGCAGGAGAGACCTCGCCTCTAGATGGCACCTGGCAGAGTGCCAGAAGTGGCTGCAGGTGGTAACAACCTAGGGCTGCGCCACGCCAGAGCGCGTGCACCAGCACGCCCAGCTCGTGGCCAGCCCAGGTGAGAGCTGTATGAGGCACCTCATGGCTCAGGACCTGTGCTGCTTTAAGAGCCTCCACCTCTCGCATGAGAGGGGTGGTTGCTGGGTGGTGTGGTTGCTGGAAGGCTGGTTGGTTGCTGGTGGTTAGTGGGTTGCTGGTAGAAGGTTGATTGCTGGAGAAAGGGGTTGTTGGGGGTCTGTTGGAAAGGTACTATTGCGAGGAACGGTTACGGAGAATGAGAGTGGGGTGAGAGAAGCAATTGCGGTTAGAGAGACAATTACTGTCAGGGTTAAAGAGAATGGTTACTATTACTGCTCGGGTAGCGTCCTCGATCCCAGAGAGAGAGAGAGAGAGAGAGAGGGGTATAATAAAGAGAAGTTTGAACCAGCAACGTTCAGTTCGTCTTTATTGGGGCCTCACGGTTGAGGGTTTAGCCAGCCTGGGGTCCCGATAGTGCTCCTCCTTGTATTCATCGCAGGTAAGAAGGGTATGTCATTCAGCGGTCTGGAGTGGCCCATAAGCTCATGTACCTGGATTTTCTGATATGGCATTGAACTGCCCAGACATCCCATCCATGTGCTACCAATTTAATTTGATAAATTCACAGGTGGGATGTGTGTGTGTGTGTGTGTGTGTGTGTGTGTGTGTGTTGAGGATTGAGCCCAAGGGCATTCTACCTCCAAACTACACCCCAGTCCTATTTTATTTTTTATTTGGAAATGGTCTTACTAGTTGCTTACAGCCTCAAGAAGTTGCCAAGGCTTTCCTCGAACCTGAGATCCTCCTATCTCAGCCTCCCAAGTAATAAGATTATAGGAATGTGCCACCATGCCCGGCTGCCAGGTGATCATTTTTATTGGCATCATTCATTTATTCCTAAACCTGTGTCTTTCTGGTTGTGCTGTGCAGATAATGGTTGTTTACCTATACAAACAAGGTGCAGGGGTTTCTACCTCCGTACTTGTTCCCAAAATGGAGTAACTTGCTGAGTGTGGTGGCATGAGTCTGTAATCCCAGTACTTGGGAGGCTCAGACAGAAGGATGGCAGGTTCAAGGATAGCCTCAGTAACTTCTTAAGCTCTAAGCAACCTAGTGAGACCCTGTTTCAGTGTGAAAAATAAAACAGGGCTGTGGGTGTAGTTCAGAGGTACAATGCACCTGGGTTCCATCCCCAGTACCACAAATAAATAAATAAATAAATAAATAAATAAATAAATAAATAAATATTTTTTTTAAATGGCACGATGCATAGATGTCAATTCTTGCTAAATTTATTTATAAATTTCCTGTAACTCCAATCAAAATTTCAGCAGAATTTTTGTACCCATAGATAATATGATCCTAAAATTTTTATGGGCCGGGTGTGATAGTGCACACCTGTAATCCCATTACAGGGGAAGCTAAGACAAGAGGATCACAAGTTCAAGGACAGCCTGAGCAGTTTAGCAAGAATCTCTGCAACTTAGCCATACCATTTCAAAGTAAAAAAGCCTGAGGGTGTAGCTTGAAGGTAGAATGCCCTTGGTTTCAATACCAAGTACCAAAAAGTAAGATAAAATAAAAAATTTATGGGAAGGCAAAGAAACTAAAATAACCAATTTTGAGAAAGATTAAAGTAAAAAACATTTTCATATTGACCCTTATTTCTAGCAACCTTTGTTGTCTTCTAGTAAAGACCCCAAGACAAAGTCATTTTACAGTATTGTTTTTTAATATACCAACAATTTTTTTTTTTCTTTTTTTGCGGTACTGGGGATTGAACTCAGGGCCATTCTACCTCCGAGCTACACCCCCAGCCCTATTTTTTATTCTTTATTTTGAAACAGGGTCTCACTAAGTTGTGGAGTGCCTCACTAGGTAGCTGAGGCTGGCCGCGAACCCGGATCCTCCGGTCTCAGCCTCCCGAATGCTGGGATTACAAGCGTGCACCACCACGCCTGGCTTTTAATATACCAACAATTTAGAAGCCCATTTAAGAGACTAAAATGTTATTTTAGATCCTAAGAAGCCAAGAGAAATTTAAAGCATTAGTTATATTTTGCATTTACCCAATTTAATAATTAAATTATAGATTACTACTGAAGATTAAGATGTCAGATAAATATCATTAGTGTCTTAAAACATTTTTCCTGTCACAGAAAAACCTTTAAAAGCAATGAACAAGCCGGGCTTGGTGGCACACACTTGTAATCCCAGCATTCGAAAGACTGAGACCGGAGGATCCAGGTGCTCGGCCAGCCTCAGCTGCCTAGTGAGGCACTCCACAACTTAGTGAGACTCGGTTTCAAAATAAAGAATAAAAAAATAGGGCTGGGGGTATAGCTTGGAGGTAGAATGCCCCTAAGTTCAATCCCCAGTACCGCAAAAAAAAAAAAAAAGAAAGAAAGAAAGAAAGAAATAAAAGCAATGAATATTGTATCCATTAGAGATAAACATAATCTTGATTGACTATTTGCCTAGGTAAAAAAACATGTGTTAATAATTCTAGGACACGTTTATTTTACTCTCATGAACAAGTCTTAAATTTACTCAATTGTTAGATTGATTTAAGTCACATGAACTCAGAGACATTTGATTATTTTTTATTTTTATGAGTTCTAAATTTATTAATTTGCCAACCTATAGTACCATGTAGACAGATTACACATATAACACAACAAATAACATACAGATACTAAACAGAGAATTAACCCTTGAATATCTGCTGAGTAAAGGCAACAGGAAAAAAATAAAAAAGATAAAGACCCAGAAAGTCTCTAGCTAGACAAAACAAAAATAAATCAAAACAGAAAATATCTGAGCTGAGCGTGGTGGCACACATTTGTAATCCCAGCATTTGGGAGGCTGAGACTGGAGGATCCGGGTTTGCAGCCAGCTTCAGCTACTTAGTGAGGCACTCCGCAACTTAGTGAGATCCTGTTTCAAAATAAAGAATAAAAAATAGGGCTGGGGATGTAGCTCGGAGGTAGAATACCTCTGAGTTCAATCCCCAGTACCAAAAAAAAAAAAAACAAAAAACAAAAAACAGAAAATATCTGAGCTGGGCGTGATGGCGCACACTTGTAATCCCAGCATTTGGGAGGCTGAGACTGGAGGATCTGGGTTCACGGCCAGCCTCAGCTACCTAGTGAGGCCCTCTGCAACCTAGTGAGACCCTGTTTCAAAATAAAGAATAAAAATAGAGCTAGGGGTATAGCTCGGAGGTAGAATGCTCCTGAGTTCAATCCCCAGTACCTCAAAAAGAAAAAAAAAAAAAAACACAGAAAATATATGCAGACAAACCCAGAGGGAATTTGTAAAAATGTACGAGCTCAAAAAAATAAAAATGGCCATATTTCCTGTAATAAAAAGCTATATTTTGCTGTAAATTTGTATAGATGCTTGATAAGACTTTTGGGGGGACGGGGGTCTTCTTCCTAGAATCTAAGAATTGGCTTTTAGAATGTAAGAGAACAAATCACTTTAGAAAGTAGAATTATCTTATAAGATTTTACAAGAAATACTTAAATTTAAGCATCTATCCACCCAGTGTTTTGTGAGCTTGACCAGCAGCAGAGGCCTAGATGTGATATGTTGTCAATCACCCATGGGAGGGGCTGCTTGCCCATTCCAGAGGCAACAACAGACAGCTCCCTTCTCATGCATATTAAATTTGGGGTGGTGGAGAAATATCCTTTGTTCTCCTTCCAGCCACACTATGTGGGATGGAGCCTAAAGCCCATTCCCATAGCAAGAAACTGACCAATGTTAGCTCTCCCAAATTTTTAGAGAGTCTGGGTGAACAAGTAGCTCAGTTTTGAGTAGTTCTCTATTCTTTCATTCTTTTTGGTTGTGTGTGTGTGTGTGTGTGTGTGTGTGGTGCTATCCTATTTGTCAATTTTTACATTGTTTCCTCTATTTTGGGGCTCCTACACAGAAAAATGTTTTCTGTCCTATACCAACGTGTTTCCCTTATGTTTCCTCTAGTAGTTTGAGAGTTTCAGGTTTAACATTAATATATTTGATCAATTTTGATTTCTTACCAGGTGAGAGATAGAGGTCATTTTTTTATTTTTATTTTATTTATTTATTTATTTTTGCGGTACTGGGGATTGAACTCAGGGGCATTCTACTAGAGGTCATGTTTTAATCTTCTGCATGTGGATGTCCAGTTCCCCCAGCTTCATTTGTTGAAGATGCTGTGCTTTTGACAATGTATGCTTTAGGTAACTGTTGATAAGCAGTTGGCTGTTGAAGCATGGGTTTATTTCTGGATTCCCTGTTCTTTTCAATCAGCCTATGAGTATATTTTTATGCCACTACTGTGCTGTTTTGGTTAATAGTATTTCTTGAAGTGTTGTGATGTCTCTAGGTTTGCACTTTTTGCTCAAGATTTCTTTGGCTATTCAGAATCTTTTGTGCTTTCATATGAATTTCAGTATCATTTTTCAAGTTTCATGAAGAACATCATTGGTATTTTGGTGGAGATTACATTGAATCTGTAGATTGCTTTGGTTGTATGGACATTTTTTTTCTTTTCCTTTTTTTTTTTTTTTTTCAGTACTGGGAATTAAACCCAAGGGCATTCTATCTCTAAGATACACCCCCAATCCTATTTTTTATTCTTTATTTTGAAACAGGGTCTCACTAAGTTACAGAGGTCCTCACTAAGTAGCTAAGGCTGACCACAACCCCGCAATCCTCCTATCTCAGCCTCTCAAGTACTGAGATTACAAGCATGTGCCACCACTCCTGGCTTGTAGTTTTTTTTTTTTTGTTTTTT
>PVLC010029961.1:0-19834 GCA_004027655.1 Graphiurus murinus
ACTAGCTGCGGTCAGCCTCCAGCCCCTCAGAGGTCACCAAGGGCCAGTGGTCAGGAGAAGGTTGCTCAGGGGCCACCGTGAAGCCTCGTCACCTTCTCAGTGGGAGACATTGAGCTTCATCTTTGAGTCTGCTTCCTCGTGGGGCCCATGGGAGAACAGAGGGAGACAAGGCCGTGTGAGCCCCAAAGAGGTGTCCACGGCTAACCCCTGGGGCCTGCCACCTTGGAGAGGTGTCACCAGGCTAAGGACCCCCAGAGCCGGGCGTGGTGGCGCACGCTTGTAATCCTAGTACTTGGGAGGCTGAGACCAGAGGATCCGGGTTTGCGGCCAGCCTCAGCTACTTAGTGAGGCCCTCTGCAACTTGGTGAGACCGTTTCAAAATAAGGAATAAAAAACAGGGCTGGAGGTGTAGCTCAGAGGTAGAATGCCCCTGGGTTCAATCGCCAGCACTGCAAATAACAAACAAAAAACAACCAAAAAAAGGGCCCCCGGACCAGATGGCATCATACTGGATTACCTGGCGACCACAAACCCAGTGACAGTGCCCTTGTTGCAGAAGGGCAGGGGGAGGAGAGAGAAGCACGCAGAGGGGGGCCGGGCGAGGACCAGACAGAGGCTGCAGAGACAGGCACAAGCCATGGATGCCCACAGCCCCAGGAAAGAGGGAGGGCACGTGTGCTGTTTTAAACCACCAGGTTGGCCATGCGTGGTGGTGCACACTTGTAATCCCAGTACTTGGGAGGCTGAGACAGGAGGATGGTAGGTTCGAGGCCAGCCTCAACAACTTAACAAGGAAAGCCTGGCATGGTGGCGCACGCTTGTAATCCCAGCATTCGGGAGGCTGAGACCGGAGGATCTGGGTTCGAGGCCAGCCTCAGCTACCTAGTGAGGCACTCCGCAACTTAGTGAGAAGCGGTTTCAAAATAAAGAATAAAAAATAGGGCTGGGGGTATAGCTCGGAGGTAGAATGCCCCTGAGTTCAATACCCAGTACCACACACAGACACACACAAAAAAAAACCAAACAAAAAAACTTAACAAGAAGACCCTCAGCAACTTAGTGAGATCATTTCAAAATAAAAAAGGCAGGGGGTGTAGCCCAGAGGGAGAACCTCCCTGGGTTTAATCCCCATGACACCCCCCTGGGCTCCTTCCCCTTCCAAAACACCAGCCTGGGTGCTTAGCTGAGGCAGCCGGGGACAGGAGCACATCTCGCAAGCCGGGGTGGTTCTAGAAGTCAGCATGGGACAGGCTGGCTCTGTGGATCCACTCTGGCTCCAGGGCCTGCCCTCACCCAGCGCCATCCATATCTTCCTTCCACACGAGACTTCCCAGGCCCCTCCTGGCTATCTGCCCCAGGGGAGCCAAGCACAGGACCCCTGGGAGGATCTGCGGGGCAGCACCCCCGGAGCTGCAGGGCCAGGCTGGGGCGCCGCGGGTCTCCTGGTTTGCCTGGGGCCCTCTCGGTCTTAGCTCTGAAAGCGCCCCTGCAACGCCCCACCGTCTTTCCCAGAGGTACCTGGGCTGAGGATCTTGCGGCCAGAGACGACTTGGATTCCGCTGATCTTGAACAGACAGGCGTGGTGCGTGGGGTCCCAGGGGGCTTTTCGGCACCAGCAGGTTTGAATGGGGGGCGGGTATGAAGGGGCTGCACCTGTGCAATCTCACCTGCTCAGGAGCGCCACCTACAGGGGGCGTCCCAGCCCGCTCTCCTAACTGGGCTCCAGCTAGGTTTCCAGCTGTCATTCAAGGAAAATCAAGTCCTCCCAGGTGAGAATGTCACCTCTCCACATGAGCTCTCCGAGCCTGGGCGAAAATCCCCTGGGAAATTCCAAGAGAGAAATACGATTTTGATTTCCCAAAGCAGGCGGCGATCCCTGAATTTAACCCCCAGAGCCTGAGAGGCCGGTCTCGATTCTCACCCAGATGCAGCCAGTCACCGCAGAGCCGAGTGGCTCCTGTGGCCTCACTCCAGGGCTGGGTTCCCGTCCTGAGGTCCCATAGCCCAGGGCCCTTCTCCCCCTGCACTGGCCTCGGACAAAGCCGGGACCCGGCACAGGGGTTACTGGTAAAGGTCACTAAGGAACTCGGGAGGGAAGAGATTCACCGTAGGCTCAGGGCAGTCTTGGGGCTAGCGGGACACTGCTCCGAGCCACTTCCCCAGTGAGATGGGACACGCTCGGCCATGGTGCCCCCAACACCTGGACGGAGCACGGGGTGGCTGGGCTGGGTCAACCTGGGTCCACACAGCCCGGCTGGTTCATTCTACACCCAGGCTACTCAGGAGGCTCATTGCTTCCCACTTCCCCACGGGTGGCACCCACAACCCTCCAAGCCTGCACCCGAGCCTCCAGGCTCCGGAAGCCACCCCATTCTTCCCAACGTTCCTCCCACGGCCCCCTCGAGGCTGGCACCATTGCAGGTGGGGGTAGCAGAAGGGAACCTGTCAGCGTCCCAAGGTCTGAGCCCTGACCTCCTCCACTCTGAGCCAGTCCTGGCTCCCGTGACATCTGTCCTGTCTACCTCCTGAGGGCTGGGCCCCACTCAGGCCACGGGCTCCTTGCCTGCTATCCCTTGCCACCCTCTGTAGCACCCACTTAGAAGACTAGCATGCCCAGTGGGTTCCCCAGAGGGACCACCAGCAGCTGCCTGCAGCTGGGTCCCCCCCTCCCTCAACCCCCCATCCATCTGACACTAAGCAGGCTCGTTCTCCCAGGCACCTGGGGGGAGCTGGGGGTGTATTCTGCCGGCTTGAGCTCCACAGGTTCAGAATAAAAGAGGATTCGGTGGGGGCCTCTTGGGGGCTTCATGCAAATCACAGCTCAGCCTGTTTTGCAACCGGCAGGCACGGCACACGGAGGCAGGGAGCGGCCCGCACCCACACGGATCCGCCGCGCCCGCTGCCGCCCACGGCCCTGCAGAATTAGCTGTCGAATGGGAGGAACAGGTGACAGGGCGCCCTTGTGGAGGGGAGGCAGCCCCTCCGAAATCTCACCCCCAGGGTGTGCAGAGCGGGAGGCGGAGGCGGGGCTGCGAGACCCCATCCAAAATTGAAATGTAATTTGTCTCTTTTTCAAAGGAGACGGAGCTGGCTCGTCCCAGCTCTGCAAGCGGATGACTTTTCTGCCAGATGGGCGCAGGACGCCCACCTCCGCTGCTCCGGCTCCGTCTGCCTCCCTCCCTCCCGGCGACAGCGCGGCGTGAACTCCCCACGTGCATTCCTGAAGTGATGAAAACGCCCCACTCAGCCGGGGCTTGGGGCCTGGGGACGGCCTGTGACATCCATCGCCGGCGAGGGGAGCCGGAATGGTGTTTAGTGGAAGGAAACGCTCCAGCCAGCCGTTTCCTGCTCAGGCTGCCCGGTCCCTGCCGCTCGCCAAGCCTGGCAGGCCCGGTGCCTGGACGCGGTGGAGGCCGGCGTCTGGGGGGGGGGGCACATGCACCCAGCAGCTCTCGGGGTGACTGTTGTGCGGTGTGCTCAGCAGAGCCTGACCCAAGCACTCGAACCTGCCCACGCACCCTCCTGCCCAGGCCCTGGGGACAGAGGAGTCCATGCCACTCTGGGGTTAGGGCTGTCCACATCATGAAGACCTGCGGGGCCACGTGGGGGGCAGCGGCAGACACAGGAGGCACCACCCAGGCATGACCCAGGGGAGGACAGAGCCCAGGGAGACAGTGCCCCAAAGCCTCCTCCATGCCCCTGACTCGGCAAGACCCTTCTTCCTCCAGGAGAGGGAGGGGCCGCAGGGAGCCGGAGCCCTGGCCCTCACCACCGCAGTGGGCCCCGCCTGCTCTGCCTCGCACATTCCTGCGCCTGAGGCTTGGTCCAGCCTCGGTGGCCACACCAAGTTACTGACCTTGAGACCCCGTCCTTTCCTCTATTAAGTCAGGTGAGCCGCCCACCAGCCGGTGAACCGAGGCCACGCCCCCACCGCCACAGGTCATCACGACGACGACGCTTGCAGCTCCTTACCCTTCCCTCAGCCACCCCAGCCTGGACCCCGGCTGCTCAGGGCTCCCTCGGCCCCCACGTGCAGGGCTCCTCTGTCTAACAGAACCACCTTCCCCTGCCAGGTGCTCCCTGCTGTCTGGCGCATTCTTGCTGTCGGGGAGGGGCGGGTTTGATGGCTGGGGCGACTTCCCCCCCTTCCTGCCTCCCCTCTCCTTCCCGATCCACCCGCCTCAGGCGTCAACGAGGCCGCCACTGCGTCCGCTCACCTGTGCCAGGATATTTGCTCTCCATCTGCAGAGCAGAGAGGAATGTTCTAGAGTGTGGTGTCTTCAGGATGCAGGTCCCTGGCTTCTGGAGCGGCACTGGAGCGGGCTCCACCCGAAACCAAGAGAGAGGAACCACAGATGATCTGGAGGCCGGCACTGCTTGGAGTGGAGCAGTGCGACTGAACAAACCTGAAAGAAAGCCCAGAAACCTTTGCAAGCCACTCTGTCTGAAACCGGCGACAGCGGCTCCTTTCCGAAGAGGGGCGGCCCGCAGGTTCTCCTGGCCTCTGGCTTGCCAGATCCTCTGGTTGCTGGGTGGGTCCCAGCAAGTGGAGAGACCACAACAGGACATCCCCTGTTCGCTGTCCACAAAGCACCTCCTCTTCTCATGAGCACAGCGTGCATTTGAGCTGGGTGGACTTCCGGGAGCGGAACTGCAGGCAGGAGGGCAGCTTTAGGGGGCCCACGGTCGTTTTGGGAAGTGGCTGTAAGATGAAAACTCCTGCCTGGAGGACGAGTTGTCCACATGCTTGCGGCACTTGGTATTTTCCCTCTTCTGAACTTAGCCATCCTGGAACGCAGTATGCTTTGGGGGAAGATTTTGGCACACACTTCTGCCATTTCTTGGTAAGTCAAGGTCACAGCCATCAATAGCCACTGTACTAAGTTAAATCACGCAGCTGGGCAGACAGCCCTCCCTGCCTGGCACTCAAGCCCTGCTTCACAGTGGATCCACCTGTAGCCCCCTCCCCAGCTGACAGACGGGAGCAGCCTGGGATCCTGAGGCTCGTCTGCGCCCTGCTGCCGGTGGGCCTCCTTTGACTTCTCCCCATGAGCAACTTTGAAGCGGGGACTCCTGCTCCTGCTTCCTGCCCTGCCGGTGTCAGCACTGAGCCTTCATCTGCCTTGTTCTGAAAGATCTCAGAGACTCGACTTGCCTGGGTTCCTGCAGCGAGCCCCAGCTGCACCTCTGTTCATTCCTGATTCACCTGTTCAGCAAACACTTATGGCTGTGTCCCGGATGGCTTGCAGGTCGTGGCCAGCCATGGCTCGACCTTGTTGAGCTCGTAAGGCCACCCGGGACAGGCCACACCCCCATCCACACCACAGAGTGTGGGCAGTGTGAAATCCCCCATCCTGTTCTCTTGGGTGATCACCCATCCTGGATTGCCTGGGACCAAGGGGCTTCCCAGGACGTGGGACTTTCAGTGCTAAAACTGGGAACACACAAGCAAACCAGGACGCATTGTGTGCCCTACTTCTCTCTGGGACCCAGAGGTAGGAGGAGGTTGCACTTGGACCTGAGACCATGGCTCTGCCTGCCTCGTGCGCCTCCTGACCGCCCAGGCTGGAGCAGACCGGGTGGTTCCCGGGACGGAGTAGAAGAGTGAAGGGTGATGCCCTCTACCTGGGTCACCTGGTGAGGGACACGTTCACAGACCCTGTCCAGAGACGAATCTCGGTGGAAACGCCTCAGGGAGCTGCAGCTTCCTCAGGACCCTCCCCTGGCCGCAGAGCCCTGTGCTGGCTCCTAAGGTCCCCTGCACTTGTCCTGGGGGGCCATTCCTGCTGGACCAAGGGAGGGCAGAGCCAGGTCTTTCTCTCTTTTAAAGCCCAGTATGGATACTGGATGGATGGATGGATGGATGGATGGATGGATGGATGGATATATGGATGGATGGATGAGAAGGGAAGGTGGATGGGTGGATGGATGATGGGTAGGTGCGTGGATTGGTGAGTGATTGATGATGGATAGATGGATGATGAAAGGAAGGGAAGGGATGTGTATAGGTGGATGGATGGATGGATGAAAGGGAAGGTGGATGAATGGATGGATGGATGGATGGATGGATGAGTTGGTGAACAGAAGGAAAGGTAGATGGATGGATGGATGGTGGGGGGATGGGTGAGTGGGTGGGTGAGTGGGTGGGTAGATGGAGAACAGCTCAGCCTGTCCAGCAGGCCAACTCCGTACAGATCACAGGCCGGTGTGAGTCCTGTTTCCGTAGTTCAGTGGTGACTCTGGGTGATGGGTACTGAGTGTTTGTTCCTGAATCTTGGCTGAGCACCTGACCCACATTGCCTCTCCTGGGCTCCCGAGAACCATTCTTGGGGAGGCGAGCACAGTTATTTCCATTTTACAGATGGGCTACTGAGCAGAGAGGCCAGAAGCTTCTCCAAGGCTGTACGCTCAGGGTGGAGGGACCAGGGGAAGCCAGAGGTCCAGCTCCTCTCTTTGTCCAAGCCCCAGATGCCGGCACGTGCCCCGGGGTGACCTGTGACCCTCCTTGACACCCTTCTCCCTATTAGGAAAGCAGTAAAGACTTGAGTTTCTAGAGTCAGGGTCCCCCAGGCCACTGCCCACCTTCCGCCATCCCTCTGCCAGTAGCAAACGAGCTCCTTAGACAGCCTGGGAGGTGAAGGGAAGGGAGGGGAGGCACACCCCCATGCTCTGAGTGGAACTGATGGGGACCAGCCCTCCCCTCCTTCACATGGGAGCAGTGCTCTGGGCAGGACCCCCCCCCCCGAGGGTCACGTTGGCCCTGGACCATATCCAGCAGCTAGGTGCAGCCTTGCCACTGGCTGGGGCTCAAATCCTTGCTCGGGGACAGAACGTGGCCCCTGTACCTTCGTTGTGGCCCATGGGGCTGCCAGCCCCTGTCCCCAGGATCCTCCCGTGGCTGTAGAGGTGGTGGGCAGCCCTGAGGGAAGAGTGTGCCAGGCCGGGAGCTGGGCAGGGCAGGGCCTGCAAGTTGTGCCCTGGGTGAGGCTGGTGATGGCTGGCAACCTGTCTGGCCCCTTTTCCCACCTCCCTCCCTGTCCCAGCTATGGCTCAGAGGGAGAAATAGACATGTCTTCCAGCAGTGGTGACCCCAGCCAGCTTAGGGGAACACCGAGCCCCAGAGACAGGCCGGGCCGAGCCTCCCGCCAGCCAGCGGCCCCGGGGAGCAGGACCGAGCAGCCTCTCCGCTAACTCACTGGCCTCGGCTCGGTTTGTCCGAGTGGGAGAGCTGGTCTGTGGGTGGCACTTCTTTCCTGGTGACGTTTGCACAACTAGGGCAGCAGCCGCTGAGGCGGGGCGCCGCCTGGCTCCAGTCTCCCCTCCTGCCCTCCTCCTCCTGCTCCTGCCCCCACCCTGCCCTGCTTCTCGCAGGGCGGGGAGCGCCCCCACTACAGCCCCCTCCTCGCCTAGCCGAGGCTGGGAAGCAGAGTCCAAAGGGCAGGACGACTTCCCTAAAGTTCCTTCTGCATCTAAACATCGACTGCCGTGTCTGCACACACAGATTAATACACGATTCTGTCCGGCCGGTCCTCACCCCAGCTCCGCCTGGAGAGTCAGAGCCCCGCGTCCCCCTGGCCCGGCCACAATGACGGCCACAATGCCCAGCACCGGCTGAGGCCTGCTGGTCACGCATACAAAACACCCGGCCGGCCATTATCATTCCGGAGCCGAAATCCGCCCCGGCTGCATCTCATCGGTCATTCAGCAGCCCTTAATGACTTGTCAGTCCCTCGCCCTGCCATTTTCTGTCTAATTAATTCTTTTATTGTACACCGGATAAAGAAAGACAAAGGCCTCCCCGGCAATAATGATTCATTAAAATGCAGTGCCTTCCAGCTCTTGGCCCTGCCCCAGCTGTGCTGCTCCACCCGCTGTGGGCACAGGCGCCTGCGCCCCTTAACCCTTTGCGGGGTCCCCGGCCGGTGCCCCAGAAGAATGCAGACGTGGGTCAGTGAGAAGCATGTGGGGGAGGGCTCCTGAGCGCCGCGCCTCCCCAGGGCAGACGCCAGGGCACCGAGCCCTGCGTTTGGGAGTCCAGGGGGCCTGGCTGGGCTCACCTCTCCCCACAGGCTAGGCAGGCCCCAGATTCTGGCTCTGGCCTCCTGGGGGGGAGGAGGAGGGGAACTTGGGAAGGGGCCCAGGGGCACATGGCTTGAGATTTGACCCCGACAGGCAGGAAGGTGGCTGTGACATTGGTCAGTGTGCTGGCCATAGCCATGACGGGCCCCTGCTCAGCTCATCCTTAGGAAACCTCAGACAGGCTGTTGCTGTCCTGTGGGCATGGGGGAAACTGAGGCACAGAGAGGCAAACCAGAAAGTGGCAGAGACCTTCTAACCACTGGGCCGTCCCGTCTAGCCAGGGAAGCTGCTCAGATGCTGTGATGCAGCAGGAGGAGGCAGATCAGGCGCCGCTGGGGCCCAGGGCTGGTCCAGGACGAGGAGGCAGGTCCCAGCTTCCGACATACACTCTTCGCCTGCTTCACTTTGATTTCCTTACTGGTAAACCCACCCTGTTTTGCAAATGAACAGACAGAATCACCACGTGGCCTGAGGTGGTCGCTCTTCCTTGGAAGGCCACTGCCCTGCATGTTCCACCACAAGCAGGTCTTAATTCCACTGAGCCCCCGGGTACCTGCAGGACCATTCCCATCTTACAGATGAGGAAACTGAGGCAGCCCTGGGCCCTGAAGCCAATGGGAACAAGCAGGAGGCGGTGACTCTCGGAGGGGTGGGGGGGGGCTTGCTGACACCCCTACCCCACTCTGACCCCGATGCCCCTTCAAGTGGCAGCCCCTGGGGACATGTTGTTTGCAGATCTGCTCCCTCCAGAACACCCCAGAAGTAGGGTGTCTTCGGCCAGAATGAGCTAGGGACGCAGAAGACGCTAGGAGACAGGAGTACAGCCAGGGAGAAGGGATGGCTGGTCGCCCAGGCTCCTCCCCTTCCTGACCAGCCCCTGGGAATGTTGGGGGCTGGGTCCCTGAAGCTCCCAGGCTCCCCCAGGGCAGGGGCGACAGACGGTCAGGAGGCTGCAGCCCCCTCGCCTGCAGTGGCCGCAGGGCTGGGCCAGCAGTCAGGCTTCAGGGCCATTGGGAAACCTTGGTATCCGTGCTGGTGGGGCTGGGGTGCCACTGGTACCCAGCAAGCTGTGTCCTCTTCCTTCTGAACAGGTGCCTGGGTGGCCTGTTTCCTGTTTCAGGTCCACGTGGACCTGGGGGAGGGGGAGGGATTAGCACACAGAGCGGGTTCTGTGGCCCTGAAGCTGGGTTCTGGCAGGGAGGTTTGCCAGGTGCCCAGTCAGTGTCCACAGGGTGCCCAGGCCTCGGCGAGTGCCTGGTGGCTGGAATGTCACCAGGCTGGTCCTGATGCCACACATGCAGACCTGGTGCGGTCCGTCCTTGGTGAGGCGGGAGGAGGAAAGCTCTGACAACCACCCTGGGGCCGCTGTGGGCCCCAAGCTTGATCAGGGTCCCTGAGAGAGACCTGCGGGTAGGGCAGCTGCTCAAGGACACACAGAGGACACATCCCACGGGGAGCGCTGAGGCGAGAACCCATCCAGGCGGAAACCCCGCTCCGAGGGCCGCCGCATCCCAGGGAGGCCAGAGGGGCTTTTCCAGTCTATTGGAGGCCGGGGCGGTCGTCGGTGCCACTTCCCTTTTCTGAGCGAGCATTCTGCTCGGCTGAGGTCAGGGGCCAGGTCGTGTTCTCCGGGTGAGGAAATAAAGGACCAGGAGCTTCTCTGGCCAGCCTGTCCCTGGGGTGGGCCAATGCTGGGCTGGACGCTCGGGGAGAGCCGCACTCCACACCCTTGGGACGTCGGGACATGGGACACCTCTCCCACAAACCCCTCGCCAGCCTGACCTCGAGGCTGGCCGCCCCCGGCCCAGGCTCAGCGCAGCTCTGGGGCTGGCACTTGGAGACTCTCAGGATGCCTGACCTGGGCTCCACCTCCAAGGACGAGGGCACCGAAGGGGAAGCCACCAGCCGGGCCAGCCCGGGAGGCGGGAGGGTGTGGGAAGGGGCAGGCACAAGCCCGGCTGTGCCCAGGCCAGTGTGGCCCGGCTGCTGCAATCCTGCCTGTCTCACGGGAAGCCCTGGGGGACTGGGCCTGGGGCTTTAGGAGAAGCCCGGGCCTCCAGGAGTTAACACTCAGGAGCCCTGCCAAGCCCAGACAAAACTGGCAGGGCCGCACAGCCCTTGGGAACCTGGCAAGCCCCAAAGCGAGTCCCGGCACAGCAAAGGGCTGGCGGCTTTGTCAGCGAGCCGGACGCCCGGGGCCCTCCTTGGTCTGGGCATCAGCGCCGGGGCTTTGAGGGCCATATGGCTGGACTCAGGGCAGGCTGGGCAGGTTCCGCGGGCAGTGGACTGCGGAGGCCACAGCTGCCTCCTGTGAACCTGGTATGCGCAGCCCCTTCCCAGACCCCTCCCCCGGGGGCTCGGCATACCCGCCACTCAAAACCCTCGAGAATCTGGGCACCTCCTCCTGAACACCGCTCCTGGCAGGCCCTGGACTCGGCCGGAACCAGGCAAGGGAGGCAGCAGTGGGGCCAACCAGGTACCCGGGCCACCCGTTCAAAGGGCAGCTGCCTCCTCCTGGGCTCCTCGAGGAAGCACAATCCTCTGCCCTCCCCCAGACCAAGAAGCCTCCAGAGGCCGGGGGTGTGCGGGCTGGACACGCCGGCCCAGCGCATGCGCCCAGGGGGCTGGGCAAGGGGCCCGCTGCCCCTGCTCACTGTCACTCCCCACGACTGTGTTCCCCCTAGAAACTTTCCTCCAAGCAGACAATCTTGCCCGGCTCCCGCAGGGCGGCCTTTATGGGCTTCTAGTCTGGCGGAGAGCCAGGGCCCGAAAAAATGCTGTCAGCCTGTCTTGCCACACAGCCACCCAGAGGCCAGCCCCGCTTCGCCTGGGAGGAAAACAGCCCGAATGCGGCCCATCTGGCCCCATTTTGCCGGTGGAGGAGGCCCTGGAGGGAGCAGGCCTAGCGGCAAAGATACCAGCGTTTAAATTCAGACCCCGTGGCTGCCCTGGGGGCCCGGGTGGGCTCCCAGCCACGCCGCCACCTCCTCACACTGGCCCACGAAGACCCCGTCCCTGCCTTCGCCAGGAACCTTTGCCACAGGACCCCCAGGCTCGTGGAAAGCATTGCACAGAACTCAGCCCGTGTAGATAAAAAGCATTTTTTTTTTTAATTTTATCAAATCAATCTGTACAAAAGTTAGCGTTGCTTGGTCAGAAAGTAGTGAAACGCAGCAGGAGAGTGACAGCAAACATCTTCCCAAACTCGACAGCGAAAAATAGATTGCATAAAAAACAAGCTTGCTGCGGCCCCCACCCCACGCGGGAAAGTGGGGGAGGGGAGGGAAAGCCCACAAACTGCTTTTCTTAAAAAAGATAGGAAAAGTAGAAAAGGTAAAAAGGAACAGCTTCTCAGATGTACTGAAATTTACAAGGTTTCCAAGGCACAAGTATCCATGAAGTAGGCGGTTATCCGCTCAGCATCCAGCGGAAGCAGTATGGTAACTCAGGTGTTATTCTCTAGAACTAGGAACCTAAGAACGTTTAGTGAAGGTTTAGTTTCACAGCGTGGTAGGTGGCGCCCGGTGCCTGAGAGCCAAGATTATCGCGGTTCTCCCACTTCCAGGAAATTCCTGTCTTCTACAGTTGGCACACCGTGGGCAGGACGACGCTCCTGCCTTCCAAAGCCGGAGCTGACGCCAGCGCCGCGGGCAATCCGCTCTCATCAGCCACGACGAGGCGGACCCCTTCCCTCTGGCACAGACAGGTCTCCCCGGCTTTTGGAGCCCCGCCCCCCAGCCTCTCAAGACCAAGCGCCACACCCCACCGCCCTCCTGCCTCCTCATGCAAAGCTTCCCGGCTTTCATTTTGTCTCAGATTCTACTCTGCACAAATTACTTCATTAATTAAAGATAAAATAATACAGAACATAAATACATTCTTAACAGCTTTCAAAAACACATGTAAGCTTTAAAAATAAGAATCACTGGAAAGATTAAAATAAACACAAAAGGAGAAGTGTTCACCACGGCCAAACCTTGCTGGAAGAAGTCTGACTACGAGGAACCCCGAGCTGCTGGCTGACGCCTCAGCTGCACCAGGAACAAGGTCCTGGGTCCCAGCGGGTCCTCAGGCCAGACCAGACCTCAGAAGACGAGAGCCTGGCGGCCACAGGGCTCCTGCTCTCCTTTGTCCTTGGTCCCCTGGCTGTCAATGCCACCCACCGAGATGCAAGCCGCGCGGTGGGCAGGCGGCCGGGCGCTGGTGTCCTCCGGTCCTCACAGAAGAGGGACTGAATGGCTGTCCGTTCTCAGAGAAGAAGGAAAGAAAGCTGTGTCCGTCGGCAGAAGCGTGGAGACCTGCAGGCAAAGGGCCTTCCCGTGACAAAGCCTGGCTTCCCGCAGACTTCAGCAGGCACTTGAGGGGCACGGCACGGCACGGCGGGCTGCCTCTCCTCCCGGTGCAGACGCGAGTCCCCGTGGGTGGCCTCAGGGCCTGGTCAGGGTGGTGTACACTGGCTGGTCCCAGTTGCTGCTGGGGCTGTGGGCGGGCGGCACGGGGAGCCCGTTGAGCAGGGGCGAGGCATAGGGCCGGCGAGAGGAGTGAAAGTAGGGGTACTGGTAGAGGCTGGGCGGGTAGCCGGGGTACGGGCTGTAGTAGTTGGAGGCCTGCAGGTCGGTGTAGTCACACTGCGCACTGGCAAAGGAGCTGGCAGCCGCGGCCGGCGCGGCGGCGGTGACGCTGGCCTGGGCGCTGTAGGAGCCGTAGTCGGAGCGGCCGGGCGAGCCCTGTGGCTGGTCGCCGTAGTGGCCAGGGCTCAGCTGCTCCGTCTTGATGTGCGGCCTCGGGGGTCCCGCCTCGGTGGGCGACGCTGAGGCTGACGGGGCTCCCTTGTGAGCCCACACGGGGGACGCCCCCACACTGGCTGCCCCGGAGTGGGAGTAGGAGGTACCCCCGTAGGAGCCGGCGGCAGCGGCCTGGCCGGGCTCCGCAGACATGGCCGAGTGGCCGTTGAGGGGCAGGTACTGGTCGAACTCGTGGACGTCGAAGGTGTCCATGTTGCCGATGACCTCGTTGCTGAGCTCCGAGATGTCCACGTTGCTGAAGTCGATGTTCTGGCGCCCACTGTCCACCAGACGGCGCCCCTCCAGCTTCAGCTCCTGCTTGCCCCCGCCCCCCGCGTGGTGCAGGTCCGTCTTGGGGGTGGTGGGCGGGGTGGGCGGCCCGTGGGTCTGGCCTGAGGAGGAGAGCACAGGGCAGGAATGAATGCCCCTTCTGTGGGGGCCAGGGTGGGGCCTGTGGCCGACACCAGGGCTCGGCTAACTGCCGCAGGTAGGAATCAAGGGCTTTTTGTTTCTTTACGCTTCCCAGAAATTCCTGCAAAGTCAGACCTAGACCTCACTCCCCCGTGGAGAAAATTCCGTTAAACGCTATACCCGAGGCCCCTCCCTAAAGACGGAGGTGGGGAGGAAGGTGGCCCGCCTGGCCCTGCCAGAGCTAGCATTCATGGGGCGCCCTCAGAATGTCTGGCCATGCACACCACCCAGGTGAATCTACACAAAACCCATTCTTCCCCATCACGGGCGTTGGACAGCTGGAACGAGGCTGCTGGCTGCAGGGACCCCGCCTCACTGGCTCGATTCTAAAGCTGGGGCGCTAACCCCCACGCAGGCGGCGGCCCGTACTAAAGAGCAGAGGCGGTAGGGGGAAGGCAGGATGGAAACACCCTCTCGGGGTGCTGGTGGAGCAGAGCTGTCCAACTCAGTGCTTTAGGGGGGGCTAAGAGGGCCCCCCCTGTGTGTCAGAAACAGCTGCACCCAGGGATTTTTCAGGGTACCCTGGAAGTCTGGCTCTTTGGAGAGCACCTGCCGACCCACCAGCAGCTTTCTCTACCCTCTGCTGCCTTCTCCTCCAGATCCCAAGCCCACCTGTGTGGTCACTGTGGTGGTGTGTGTCACTGAGGCCCGCCTCAGCCTTGTACATGACGCCCCCGGGGTGGTGGCCCAGCTCGGCACCGGAGTCAGAGTCGCTCTGGCCGGTCTTCACGCTCTTTCTCCGCCGCGGCTGGTACTTGTAGTCCGGATGGTCCTTCTTGTGCTGGACACGGAGCCGCTCGGCCTCCTCCACAAACGGGCGCTTCTCGCTCTCACTCAGCAAGCTGCCGGGCACACAGTGGGGGCAGGGATGGCCAGGCTGCCCCTGTGCTGCCCGAGGTCCCTCGGCACCGCACCGCACGCACACCCACTGGGGCTGGCTTGGCACCGGGCAGCCAGGAGCACAGGCCAGGGCACTGCAAACCTGCCATGCCTCCAAGCCTCCTGGACACCAAGTGGCCGCTCCCCTCCATGAGACCCACCAGGCTAGAGCCTGCGGTTCTGCTGGGCGAGGCCGTGTGTTTACTATGCTCAAAGGAAGAAGACCAAACTTTCCCCCTTTCCAAGCCTGTGCTGGTTCCCTCTCTTTGGGGCTAAGGGAGGCCGGCAGAACCCAGCAGAGAACAACACTGTGGAAATAAGAGAGCTTCCTGGGAACCAGGGGACACAGCTGGGCGGGCTGTTCCTCCATTCCCGGGGCTTCCAGAGGCAACACCAAAACTCAGCATCTGTCCTCAGAACACAGGGCCTCAGGCTCTTCCAGCTACACACCTTTTACAGTCTGTGGGGCAGGGGGCAGGGCTCAGGGCTGTCCTGTCCCCAGAAGCTCAACAGCTGTGCCTCAGGTCCAGACAGGAGGCAGCCCCCCCCTACACACACACACAATCCAAGCACTCATCAGAAGGGGAACCGGAACCTAGACCTAACAGCCCTAAACTCAAAGTGGCCTGTGTGAAACCCACAGAGGGGGCAATTGGTGGGGGTGAGCTGTCCTGAGCAGCAAGTTTTTCACTGCCTCTTCCCCACAGAACCCAGCGACCCGCGCTGCACCGGCCGAAGAGCTCACCAAAGCCTTCGCCACACTCCTCCCCAATGCCTTCCTTCCTCCCTTGCTTTGGGACAGAGGTGGACAGACAGTGGAGAAGCTGTGTACCAGCCAGCTGACCTTTTCCACCCCTCCCCGTGGGCAGAGGGGAGTCCCAGCCCTTTCTAAGCCTGGAGGGGGCACCTCCGGAGAGCGGCTGGCTGGCTGCCTGCCCCTGTGCCCTGCAGGCCTCCTGCCAGGCAGGGAGACTCGAGGCTGGGGTCCCCAGCATGGTGCCAGCCGCAACCTTCAGGAGGGTGTTGCAAGGAGGAGGAATGCACTGGAAGGCACTGCCCTCCACCCACCCCCCGACCCGGCCCTGGCGCCTGGGCCAGGACAGCCAGAGGGTGTTTTTCCACTCGGACCCACCCGGTAACCACCCCGGAGCACAGCCCCAGCAGGAGTACTGGGCGCGCCGCCACCTCCTCCAGCCCCTGCACTCCCTCGCCAGCGGTCAGGCAAGGCTGTCCCGCTCGGGCGCCCCGCTAGAGACCCGCACTCACCGCCACAGCTTGCCCAGCGTCTTGCTGAGCTCCGCGTTGTGCAGGTGTGGGTACTGATCCGCCAGCTTGCGGCGCGCAGCCTGCGCCCACACCATGAAGGCGTTCATGGGCCGCTTCACGTGCGGCTTGGCCTTGAGGGCTCCGCCGCCGCCGCCGCGCACGGGCATGGGCACCAGGCTCCAGTCGTAGCCCTTGAGCACCTGCGACACGGCGTCGCGGATGCAGGCCGGGAAGCGCTCGTCCGCCGCCTCGGCCCCGTCGCCCCGGCCGCCGCTCCCCGCGCCCGCCGCGCGGCCCAGGCCCTCGGAGCCGGCGGGCGACGGCGGCGCGTCGGAGTCCGAGTCCTCCACGTGCGACATGGAGCTGGCGGTGCCGGACGGGCTGCAGGGCGGCTGGGCGCGGGCCTCAGTCATGTCCAGCATCGGGGCAGAGCGCTGGGGAAAGCCCGGGGCAGACGGCCGGGCTGCGCTACCTCCGCACTGGGACCCGAAGTCGCCGCTCTGGGCTGGGCCTCCGCACCCGCCGCCCGCGCTCCGGATCCTCTGCCGCCGCCTCTGCTCTGTCCCGGCTCCGCGACCCGCAACAAGTTTCTTAAAGCGGAGACCGAAGCCCCGCCCCTCCAGGCCGCGATTGGACGGCGCCTTCCTCTGGGGGCGGAGCCAGGTCGCACGCCCCGCCCCCCCGCGCGCGGCTCCCCGCCCGCCCGCCAAGCGCACCACGTGGGCCCGCGCGCCCCGCAGCCTGCGCCCGCCGCCTCCGCGCGCCGCGGCATCCTTCCCCGAGGTGGGCGGGCAGGGACGGAGTGTGGCTTCGTGTGACTCCGGTGTGTCTTAGACCCGGCGAGAAAGCGGGTCCGTGGGGAACGGGCTGTGCACACACAGCCTGCCCGGGGCCCGGACATCCCTCCCGTAAACCTGAGACCCGGGGCCGACTACTGTTGGCGCCAAAGCGCGGGCTCTCGGCGCACCGCCACTCCACGGCCGGACGCCAGGTGGCCCAGGTGTCGCGCGCCCCGGAGCCGCAGCCCCGAGTTGGGGGCACCCGGTTCCCCCGCGCGTCCTGGACAGCGCTGGGGGCGCGGTCGCGGGCCCGGCAGCAGGAGGGGGCGGGGCGAGGGGCGGGGCCGGGCTGTCCGCGGCTGCAGAGTCCCTGGGGCCGCCAGCGGATGGTGCGGCCGGACGCGGGGGCCCCGGGCCTTCCGGGCGTGACCCCAGGCGGGGGCGCGGGGCCCTCGGCGGGGCGGCCCTGGGTGGTCCGGCGGAGGCGGAGGCCAGGCCAGGCCGCTGCACCCCGGGCGCCTGGAAGGGAGGAGGGGAGGGGGCGGGCGTGCCGACCCCCAGGACTGCGGGGTCGGAGAGGGGACATTTCCCCTGGCGATGGCAGAGCCCCGCCCGAGGCCACCCCCTCGAGCTGGCCCCTGGCCCGCAGTACCCGAGGGCGGCTCAGATTCCTTTAAACTCTCCGGAGAAGACGGACCAGCCACCCCAAGCTGGCGGTCCCCTCCTGGGCGGTGAGCCGGATCCTCAAGCTTGTGGTCCTCGAGGCCCAAGTGACCCTAAAAGAGGCTTCCTGGTTGTCCAGCTGCGCAGTCCCAAGTCATCGCCCCTGGGGTGGTGACTGGCCGCCATATCATCTCAGTGACTGCCTGGGAGTAGAAGGGATTGCTGTGTTACCAGAAAAGTCCAAACGGAAAGCCGTCAGACCCTGTGCCCAAGGTCTCTGCACCTTACCAACCAACCACCTCACAGCCGTCACGACCCAGACCTTTGCAGGGACCAAGCAGGGCGAGGCTGCCTGCTGCGCTGTGGAACTTGCTGTTAGGCCAGATCCGAGCCGTGGAGGGGCCCTGGATGGTGCCAGTCAGCCCCTGCCCTGGGGCGAGGGATCCTTCCCCTCCCTGGACCCCAGGCCATCAGGGACACAGATCTGAATGGAGACCCTGCCTAGCTCCACCAGCAGCCTGTGCCTCTCCCTGGATGCAGTGACACCCCCCACCCCCCACCCAGGGGACCCACGGGTGGTGCTGGTGGGCAGTCTCTATCATACCTGTGCAAGATGGCAGGAAAGCCGGTGAGTGACCTTCCCTCAGGGCAGGTGTGAGCTGGAGTACGGCCCCCTCCTGGCCCCCACCAGCTCAGGGTCAGGCTCTCAAGCCCAACGAGGCTGCCGGCACGTGGGCGGGCCCTGCCAGGCTCATCTCTGGGCCACCTTGAAGACCTCAGGACGATGCTATTGTGCTGTCCGTCCTCCATGAGCGCTGACCTTGGCTCAATCCCCAGCCACCAGGAAGGCCCTGAGCAGACACTGGGTTGTGGCTTCCAGAGAAGAAGGTGTCTAGGTGGGTGCCTGTGTTCCCTGGTACAGGTTAAACACCCTTTTTGCCGGGGCTTTCTAGGCAATGGGGTAGGACGTCACCACACAGTCCCTTCCCGAAGATGCTGGTGTTGAGGGGAGGAGGCACAGTCCTCCCTAGGGGCCAAGGTGCTCCCCACAGGCTAGGGGGCTTTCTATAGAAAAGCCTGGGGATGTGATAGTTTAGCTGAACTCTTAGGAAAGGGGAGAGCAGCCCCAGGCGGGAACATGTGCAAAGGCCCGCAGCAGAGAGCACAAAGGAACAGAGAGCCACCGTGATTAAAACTCAAGGGGTGGCCGGGCATGGTGGCGCACGCTTGTAATCTCAGCATTCGGGAGGCTGAGACTGGAGGATCCAGGTTCGCGGCCAGCCTCAGCTACCTAGTGAGGCACTCCGCAACTTAGTGAGACTCGGTTTCAAAATAAAGAATAAAAAAATAGGGCTGGGGGTGTAGCTTGGAGGTAGAATGCCCCTGAGTTCAATCCCCAGTACCGCAAAAAAAAAAAAAAAAACTCAAGGGGTGAGCTGGGCATGGAGGAGCGCAGCTTCAAAGCCAGCCTCAGCAACTTAGCAAGGCTCTCAGCAACTTAGTGAGACCCTGTTTCAAGATTAAAAAAAATAATAAAATAAAATAGGGCTGTGGGTGTAGCTCAGCAGTAGAACGCTCCTGGGTTCCATCCACAGTGCACAAAAAACAAAACGACAACAAAAGGGGCAGTGGGCACGGGGGTGCACTGAAGTCCCACCTCCTGGGGAGGCTGAGGCAGGAAGATTACAAGTTCCAGGCCAGCCCCAGGTAAGTTAGCAAGACCCTGTCTAGAAGTTTTAAAAGGCTGGGGGTGTGGCTCAATGGAAAAGCATCCTGGGTTCAATTCCAGCCGGGCATGGTGGCGCACGCTTGTAATCCCAGCATTCGGGAGGCTGAGACTGGAGGATCCCGGTTCGCGGCCAGCCTCAGCTACCTAGTGAGGCACTCCGCAACTTAGTGAGACCCTGTTTCAAAATAAAGAATAAAAAATAGGGCTGGGGGTATAGCTCGGAGGTAGAATGCCCCTGAGTTCAATCCCCAGTACCGCAAAAAAAAAAAAAATTAAAAAATTATTTAATAATAATAATAAGGGAGGGGCAGCTACTCGAGCCACCTCTTGTGGGCCACAGGTCTTTGTCCAGGAACAGACCGTCTCTCTCCTCTTAGCACTTCCTGCCCCTAGGCAGCACGCTGGGCTCCAGCCCCCAACCTCACTGTCATCTGGGGGGCTGTGCCTTTCCAGAGAGAGGAGCTGATTGGCTGGACTTGGACGCCTGGCCCTGAGGTCTGAGAAAGCTAAAGTGGACAAGGCTGCTCACACCCGGTCAGCCAGCCGTGTGCGTGGGGCCAGTCCTGGCCTGGTGGGCTCCTCCAGGAACACAGACCCTGCCCACCACCCTTCTGCTGGGGGTGGGACTCCAGAAGCCGGGGTGCTTGTGAGGACTGGAGGGGGCTAAATGGTATCGTGGAGGAGGCCCCCACCGTCCTGACCGTCCACTGCCCTTCTCCCCTGCCAGTCCACCTCTGCCACCCCGAGTCAGGGGAAAATGTATTTAGACTTGGAGCAATATTTAAAAGAAGAGTGGCAGGGTGGGTAGGGGAGGTGGGCCTGCGGATCCCAGGCTGGCACGTCCCCATGTGCCCACAGGCCTGGCCCGGGCCTCCCTCGGTCCCCGCGTTCAGAATGGCCGCTGAGACAGTTGGCACCATGTCCACGCACAGCCTCAGAGATTAATTGGTGCCTTTAATTACTTACTGGTCTGGCAGAAACCAAACGTGGGAACAGAGAAGCGTGAACTGCTCAGAGCAGCAGCTCCTAAAGATGGTCTGCCCGCCCCGCTGAGTCCCCGGAGAGTCCCCTCCGGCCCTCAGGTAGGGCGGGCGTGCGCCCACTTGCCCCTCTGCCTCTTAGCCCAGCTCGCCTGTGGTCCTAGGAGGCCCCCTGGCACATACCCCACACTGCCTGGGAGGGAG